>DWMX01001377.1:0-15946 GCA_018246375.1 Byasa alcinous | reverse complement strand
AACTAGCACCACGTTGTCATGGGCAAGCGTATCACTTACCATCAGGTGAACGTCTTGCTCGTCTCGTCGCATAGTAGCATAAAAATAAATTCTTTTCTTTAGTTTAGCTTTTCTTAAAAAATCCGAAAAAAACTTGTTTACTTATTCTTATTGTTTACTATTTATTATACGGAAACAAAGACCGGAATCCAATGTATTGGTTAAGGATATTGTCCGATATAAAGTTGGTTAGATTCACAAAAATGCTAACATGCCTACTTAGACATACATTTTAAATAGAAACAAAGTGAGTACTTATTACTTATACTTTGTTGTCTGAAAATATCTCAAGCGTACTTATTACCATTATAGGCATTCTATCAATCTACGAATGAATAACAATCGCACAATTCTGAAACTTGTAAAAACTGACTACACAATAGCAAAGAAAAAAAGCTCATAGGTAGTTTAATCCTTAGGGCGTCCCCTTCCTTATGGACCTTTTCCTACTTTGTACAAGACATCTGTCGAGCAGGTGTACGCACCCCCGCTCACGGGCAGGTGTCCCATATGTTTGCAGCGGATGTAAGCTCTGCACGTGCGACTGCTCTGTTAAACATTTACACACCTTTATATTTTCAAATTAACATATTGTTATAAGAAAAGTAATCGTTATACTCCTATAGATTTAGTGCCGCGTAGTAATGCTAATGCCGGGAATTTTAAGAGATTGCAGGAAACAAATTTCTAATCTCTTATTTTTCGGAATCGCTTAGGGATCACAACGATATTTTTAATTACTGCGCCTGCGCAAGACATTAAAATCTGCAGGAAAGGTAAGCCCTGACACTTTAAGACAGAGACCGCAGAATATTCATGTAGCCAACTGAACCAGTATGCTACATTTGAAGTTGTGGAAGGTATAAAAATCCGTAGAAACGAAAACGCAATGATAAAACGGACTTTCTTCAGCAACGCGTTTTTTCCAGATGGTATTGTTATGGCATATTTGCTATTTCATCAAAAGTAGAAGAATCTCTATAAAAAAACCATTGCTTTATTAAAAATAAATTGAATGATTATCAGATATTTTAAATAACATAGCATCTTAAATAACTAGAATCTGTAAATATTGTATAATCTAAAAAACTTTTGACTATTTAGCATGAGAATAAAAATAGACAGACATGGTATAATCATATGATAAATTTATTATTTATTGAGGACTTCCTTTTACCACAGATTATCAAAAATCTATCATATTAAACTTGAATATGAATTCATATAATAACACTACAGCCCCATGAGGCAGTTGTGGTATTTGGTAATTATTTTCCAGCCCTAATGGAGAGTTGAACATCTAAGTCAATAATGAAAGATCCTGAAGGTCAGAGATAATTAAAAAGAAAATCTATAAAAAGTCATTGCATAAGAAGGTGAATTATTAACTAATATCACTTTACTTTATAACACTGTGTCAACATCAACTAACTAACGCTAAATTATATCAGTTTATCATTACAGTTATTTTTCAAGTATTTCAGTTAATTGTAATTTTAATGTACACATTGAAGATATTTATCAACTAGTTATCGATAAACTAAAAGTTAGGCTGCACCTGTATTTTTTATTTGAAATAGACCTACATTATGTAGAAAGATTCAATTAAGAAATTGTACCTAAAATGGGCTTTCTAGTCCTTAATTACAGTGTGCTTGCTGTAAGTGACAAGAATTAAACATTCATATACAACATGACATCACCCAAGGTACTTGTGTATGACCCCCAATAATTTAAGAGTAAGTAAATAATTGATCAACCTGAGAAGATTTTTTAATTCTATGAGGTGATGAGACAAGCGAGACACACCTGGTGGTAAGTGATATGCTTGCCCATACCAACATGCTGCTAGTTAAGATGTTGTACACACCACCATATCACACTCGTTGTATTGACACATAAGATACAAAGTCTTGTTACCCCAGTAATATCACTAGCTTACACCACTGCAAACTTTAACACAGTAAT
Organism: Byasa alcinous; assembly: GCA_018246375.1. Taxonomy (NCBI): domain Eukaryota; kingdom Metazoa; phylum Arthropoda; class Insecta; order Lepidoptera; family Papilionidae; genus Byasa; species Byasa alcinous. The sequence goes on along the minus strand of DWMX01001377.1, from coordinate 13,939 downwards.
GTTTGTACACTACTATTTGGCTGCAGAAATAGGAGCTGCAGTAGTGCCAACCTAGATAGTCTCCGGAAATGGAGACCTACCACCTGTTAATGGATAATACTATATTACTTTGTATGTAATTCATAGTTTCCCTTTTAAATACAAATGTTTATCTTTGTGTGAAAGTAAAAATGATTATGAGGGAAAAGAAAGAATCACATTTCTGATGTTTTATGCTAATGCAATAAATAAACCAACTATATAGTACCAATTGTAACACTGATTGTATAATGGTATATGGTGCAAATATCTGTGAATCGTAATGGCCTTCATCTCTGAACATCACATTTATCTCATCTGAATTTGTTAAAAGAAAAATAAAAAAGTTATTTTCTATTATGTCATACATAATTATTCCTTTGTAAAGTCAACACAACACAAAATACTTTAAGAAATTCTTACTAAAAAAATGTCATCCAATTTTATTCTAGTACATATGTTTTTGTTTGTTGATAATGTATGTTTTTAGTATGCAATGTTACTTATAATGTGCTAATTAATCTAAGTGAATCTAGAAGAACTGTAAACAAGGATTTAGAAAGAAAATATTACAAAACTTTAACAAAAACGTTTTTTTTTTTTTTGGGTTGACTGCATATCAAAATATATATAAATATAATATAATATATCAAAAAATTAACTTGATTATGTAGCTACTGCATAATTGGAATAGAATAATGTCCGTCGTTTGTAACCAAACAGAAGGTTTACAAAAATAATTAAGCAGAGAGTAATACAAAGGAACTGGTTGCTGTTAACAAAACAAAACAATAGACAAACATTGACTATCTTAACTGCGTGTTAACCGGATCAATAGACACTGTCGTAAACAAAGATATTTTATTTAATTTTATCATACCTTTGCATTTTTAAAAATTTCAAATAAATCAAATAGCTCTAGAAGTAAACAAACAAGTCCGTATATATAACTCTTAACTTATATTTACTTTCTATGAATGTTCCACTAAATTACAAACAAATATAAACAATTTACGATCAATTTACGAAGTCAAACGAGTTTGGCAATGAATACATGCAGGTAATAATCTACGTACAAGGACCACGTTGTAAAAACTTACCGTTTTACGACCATGATAGAATCCGTCTGCTCGTTTGTGGACCCTATGATTCGAATTATGTTTTGCAAATGACACTAATATTTTCTGTAACACCATGAATTACATTAAATCACTATCAATTCAATTTACTGAATTCACACATCGCTACGAGGCGATAAATACACTGCTTTTCATTATTCCACAAAACCCAGAGGATTTACACTTCACTTTTAGTAACATGAATTATAATGGCCGTATAATGCTTTACTTTCACGTATTTTTAAAATAACACAAAGTTTTAAGGATAGATCTCAGTAAAATTAATAATGTACCGCTCAAGGCGTAACAAAACGCATATTCATAAACACAAACTAAAATGTAATTGTGTTTTTAGCTTGTGTTATGCTAACTTCGCGTTGTACTTGTTCCTGAGCAAGTTCACTCTTAATCGTTGCCAACTTTTTCTACAAAATTTACCCATCGACATCAAAGATTTTCGTTATTATGCCATAAACAAATTCTATTACTAAACAATGTAAAAAATTAGTTTATTTGAAGAATTTTGTTTGTATTATTCTTATTGACTTATATTACTCTAAAACTTTTAATTACAATAATTGAACAAAATTTTATTTTTGAGTATCCTATGATTCTTTCAACAGCAACAAATTATTATTTTGTCCCTAAATCGATCACAATACAATAGTGCGTTTTGTTTCTTTTTAGTAAATTGTTAATAACATTTGTAAATATATTTATATTGTATACGTTGTTATAAAATAGTAATGCCCACTGCTTTTATATACAAATTAAAAGACACTTCAAATGATAAGTTTGTTTATTTACCAATAATCGATTTAACACTTCACTCATTAACGTAGTTAACTCTATATGGCAACTTTATTTTTTTTTTATTTGGTGTTAAGCGGGAAATTCAACATTTTCAATAGCAATGAATCGAAATAGAAAAAATTACTCGCGTTGTGTATGATTGGGATTTTTTAAAAAGACATGAACATAAAAATATTTTTATGTAATTCTCGAAATTCAATAGTAAACGTCACAAAAATTTGTGACTATCGTTAGTATTTAAATAAAAGTACTTACGTCTTTATGTATAGTATCGTAGAATCAAATAACTGTAAATAATTCATCCGAAAAGATATTTGACCACTTTTACTTTGTAAATATTTTTGAATTTTAGATAGTGTTATTAAATTCACGCGCACAATTTTTCTTCTTTTTTGTACTTGCGAACTACATAAAAAACCCATAATAAATTGTAGTCGTGTCTATTGTTTTGTACTAAATATACATCACTTTTTAATTTAAAAAGTATAGTTTTGTAATAAACAAACACACTTTCCCCACAAACGTTTGTTAGATTCGACTTCAACTTAAGCAGTCGAGTGTTCATGTAGCGACAAGTTTGTTCGTGCCTTCTTTGTGCATACATACCGCAATGCATGTAATTCAAACGTTTACAGCGATGAGTCATACAAAACAAAATTAGAAAAGAGGTTGAATAGACATTATTACAGTTTTTTTTATTTAAGAATTTTGTATAAAAAATATTTATCTCTCCATTTAAACAAAACAAATTTTTTAAATGATGCAACAGGTTTGTCTCTCAATACTCATATTTTTTTTTACACGCTACGGAAAAGCCGAAAACGTATGATTAACATGTAACGTGCTATTGCAATACTTAGCCGTTTTCCTCTTCAGAAATGTATGTAATGCAAATGAACAGCTTTGAAAATATTTATGTAAAAGTAAGGCTTTTTTGAGGGGGCACGCAGTGCCCCTAAAAGAAATTTTGAATAATTGCCATAAAAACTGAAAAAAGTAAAAAATTAAAAAAAATATCAATATTGGCAACGGGTACAAAAAACCTCCAAAAAAGGCCTGTGTAAAAGTTTTAAAATCTCTACTCGTTTTTTTTTTGTAATACCGTCTTACGCGTGGTGATTACTTCTTACTTTTTTAAACACCAGAGGATTCTCATATTTGCTTGCAAACATAGGACGGTATACCATCAAAAATAATTATATTAAATCTGTATTCGTTGAACTGTGACAGATGACGAAATTTTAACATTAGGTTAAACAAAATAAAGATAAATGTAATATAAATAACTCATTTAATTAGCCATAAAACCACAAAAACATGGCGTGTGGAGTTAACTAGATATTACAATGAATTTATATATACAGGACAGAACTTAATTAAAAATATTAATAATTAAAAAAAAATCTTAGACATAGAAAAGGTTAGTAATATCTAAAATTATAATATTCTTATCTTTATAGATGTAACTCCCTCAGCCAATTGATGTTGTTGGCTTAAGTTCTTTTAAAAGTTCAATGAATACTTGATATAATAATAAACCAATTAGAAGTAGTAGATAAATGCCTTTTTAATATTCTTACTGCAAGGACTTAGAATCTTCTCTGTCTTTGACAGAGTCAATATCATTTTTCAACTACGTTCGCCAAATGTGTGGTTTCTTCACGTTTTCTTTCACTGAAAATACATACATGCACAGAGGTATTTGAACCAGCTCTTCTTAGAAATATATCGCGCATACGACTAAAATTTTCGAATTTTCCGCAATCAGAAAAGATAAAATATAATATAATTAACTGACATAACGTAATAGGTGTGTACTTTGTACGATATATCAGTTAGCAACATCCAGATCTTAACCTAGATACGTATTAAAAGTTAGAAAACAATGCAATTGGTACCATAGGCTGTATTAATTATTGCTAATCACAATATAAAATAAATTACTTATAAGTCACTATTTTCTCGACTAAAATATCGTGCTGCCACGATAACTTACAAATAATCAGACATAACTACCTCTGCTAAGGACCCTAATAAAAAATGTAACACAACATTTTAATATACATCTTTGTATAATTAATCTCCCATTCCCTTTACGGTACAATCCAATATTATCACAAATCATACATTTATATACATAAAACAAAATGGGAGATGAAAATTGATTAAGGACGTTAATGTCCGTAACTATTGGACCGATGACCATAAGACTTGGCACGTATATGCATTAAAAAATTTGCTCCCAGAGATCGTGACAACATATCAACTTCTGCTGCCATAATAGCATTGCGATGTTCCGGCTATCAATAACTTAGGTGAGCGTGTTTCACCGTCCATTGACTCATTGCAACTTAACTCCATGTGCAACAGACGTCAAGCGCTGGCGCATTGAACATGAAAAAGAAACTTATGTCTGTTTCTATTTTGTTGTCATTAAAATTGGTATTCTGCCCACTTAGTTATAAGTTGCCACTAGATGTCGTGACAGTGTATAAACTTGGCATTACACATAATTGGTTATTTTTGCATTTAGATAAATACAGGCTTGCAGGCCATATACTAAGTAGCTACGCTAGTTACATATAAAAACATCAAACAATGGATTTCAATTACTTCTTAATCCATGACAATGACAACATAAGGCATAAAATTGTTCAACTGAAAAAACATCTAAATTTAAATGTACAATTTTATTTATATATAAAATAACTATTATTGCTTTGACTACAACCGTATTTAAGAACAGATGCACGATAGCCCTGTGAATATTACTAGTAATATACATTTGTTAATATTTGATTTCGATGCTTTACAAAATATTGAATAATATATATTTTAAGGCTTCATCACAAATTTCTTTTGCACTAAATGTAAACTATAGAGCGATTTCTATTCGGTTACCTTATCAATTATATAAAATATCGGTACTCCGTTAGAATTGCGCGTTCATACGGCATGCCCAAACTATTACACTAACACCACCACCAACCGCCTGAAGCGAACCTCGGAATACTTCAGACTTTGCCCGGAAAGTCGTGGAAAGGAAGCTACTGGTGGTAGGACTCTACGTACTACAACAACTTCTTTATCGCCGCCAAACGGTAGTGTGTAAACATTATTGTGTTGTAGTTTGAAGGGCACTGCAACTGTTTTTCGCTTTCACAACCAATAAAAATGACTGTTAGACATTTTTTTATTCAATAGCATACGTAGTTGTACTTCCGTTCTCCAAACTAGTGTATTGGGAGCAAGAATTTGTATCCGTTTCCCGATATTTTGTGTCATACTTTGACTGCAGTCATCGGTATACTTATATACTATATATTGATATCTTCTGTTAGTCATAACTTTAGTGTGAAAAAGGCACCGCAACGTGATTATGATAATGCAAAATAGTTTTGTACTAAGATGGTAATGAAATGAAGGTAATCTAATATTATTTTAACTTAATATTCGTCGTAACCGTAATAATCGTCGTCGTCTCCGTTCTGCAACATGGCGGCGAGCGACATCTCGCTGTTGACTTCCGTCGTTTCCGCTTCGAAGTCATCGTCATAGTCGTCCACGTTTTCTAGAAAACAAAAATCAATTAATTATGCTTAATTCATTTAAAGCGTTCGTCTTTTTAATTTTTTTTTATTTTAGAGGGCAGAATACTTTTGTAACAAATTTTTTTTGTAGTTTAATTTCCTTTATGGGGACGAAGTGAAACGCTGCTCTATAAATAAAAAAATAGAGGGTACATAAAACAATGATCTATGTACCCACACGAGAATATAGCCAACGCTAATACATAACACAGTATATTTTTTTGAGATGTAAATTTTAGTTTGTTCAATAATTTATATGAATATTGCATTGCGTACAGTATTTTAGTGGATGTGTGATTTATTGGCTGATGGTGAGTTGTAATAAAAAAAAATAAAATGTCCTTTTTTTACACCATCAACCAAATTGTTTGAATCCAACAAAATCTTGTTACCATTTTGAGTTGTGACATATTATATGATTTTTTTTAATGTATCAAAAGACGATGGTTTTTTACACATGATATCTGACGAGGTATGTTGTATATACGTCCTCGTCATCGTAGATTGTTAAAGATATTTTATAAGCATATTATGTAAAACATAAAACAAATACAGGATTCGTGCCTGTTCTACTCACCGGCTTGTTCTTGTACAATTGATGGCGTTGATGGTTTCTGAGTTAATACAGGCGGCGCCGGCGCCGGCGCAGGCATTGGGCTGCGGAGCGGTGCAGGGCTTGGCGTGGGCGTGGGAGTGCGCGCGGCTGCGGCTTTCTTCTTACGTTTACGCGGCACCGGTGAAGCGGGCACGGTCTCTAATGGCGTTACGGGTTTTTGTCTGAAAGATATCAAATATTTAACAACTTATAATATTAAAAGTAATTTTTATTAAATTAAAATGTATAAAATTGACACAAAAATTACAACGAAACGATTTATCTATAATTGGCACATCTATAATTAAGCACATGCAAATTCTGAACAGTGTCTACAGTTGTTTTGTATCATTCGGTTCCAAAGAAGTTTTCTTCCGAACGACCGAGAAACTTTTCCAACAAAACTCCTCAATGAAGCTTTTCCTACAAAAGAGTTTCCCTAAAAGAGAGAGCGGGGATATTAAGAAAGCTAGTTATTAATAAAATAATCAGATTTTAGTTAATACATTTGTACGTGGTATAAAAGTAAAAAAAAACTCACACAATAACAGTTGCGGTCCTCACAGGCGTGGTGGGCACCGGTTTGGCGACGTGCGCACCGGGCTGGTCGAGACTCTTCAGAATGTCGTAGTTAATTTTGGAGCTAATCTTCTTCTCCGCCAGCATCTTCTCGATGGCCTCGCCTGCAGTGGCCGCGTTCAGTGCCACCTTCTTCTTGTAGGAGCCGCGAACCTTTTTCTTCTTACCTTCTTCTCTCTCTCGTTCGCGCATTTTTTCTTTTTCTAAAATAACACGGTGGGTTTTAAGAGAAGAGGTTCTTATTGTTCACTGAATGAACACTTCTTTTTCTCAATAGTTACAGTTTTTATGGACTGATCGTATTTATGAAGTAGTTGTAGTTACCCGTTTCACTAGGCGATAGTGACCGCGCTACTGAAACGGAGCAAATACTAGGAAGACAGTAAACAAAATGGCCCCGTGTTACCTGTAAAACAGCATGGGTGCGACTAAAAGCATACGGATTTGCGGACCTTGATAGCGGGAGCTCTCGACGCTTACTTAGCGGTGACAATTACGAAATGGTCTCGAAGTCGACAAGAAAAAAAAAGTAGAAATCTTTACTCCCACCACAAGCAGGCTGTTTTTCCATGATTTCGCCAACACATTGCAAAAAAAAGCAATTGAAGATTCTTTAGCTATTTTGGATAATCATTGTTACCTTTTTGTTCTTTCAAGTAATCAGCGTTGATGTTGTTCCATAGCTTGGTCTTGTGGCGCGCTTCGTCTTCGCTCATAATGAGAGTACTAATGTACTCCTCATCCTTCTCACTCAGCAGTAACTCTTCGGCTTTGTGCAAGTCCTTGGTGTACTGCGTCTTTGGTTCGGGCTTCAGGAACTTATCCACCTTCTCATCCTGTTGGCCCAAGCCTATTATCGCCAAATCAGGACCTGTGTTGGTGATCCTTATTATTGTTTATATGTGTAAGGGGCGGTATAAATGACTGTAAGTGTAATTAAATGCATAAGCATTAATTCGACATCAATTTCACATGGCATTAAGTGACAAGAAGGGCTTGGATAATAAAGCGTGTTCGCATATAATATACTGGCTTTCGTGAATTGACAGCTGGAACACAGCAATGTTGCTACGGCAGCAAATTTAAAATGTGCGAGTGGTATCTATCCACGCGATTTCGAAAAAAGCCTGCTACCAAACCGAAAATCGAACTAGAAAAATTTCAAACAAAATTGTGTTTTTGGAGTAGCTCAGATTTAGAAGCGCTAGTTTCTTTAGAAGACGAGCTTTAGACACTACGCTCTGGAGGCTAGATAGTAATTAGATAAGAAACGTTATGTTTTTCAAACATCTTATAATTCTTTTTTAAGATGTATTAGGTTCTGTATAATAAAAGTAACATATTAACCAAGTCCTTTCTCAATTTTTAGCTTTTCCTGTTTTTGATCGTTGACATTCTTCGTGGAGGTTTCACGTGCAATTTCACCGAGGAGGTTCAACGTGTCTTGCGCTGCAAATCGGGAAGCTTCAACGTCTTCAGATGCCCCTTCTTCTGGAATTGTGCGATTTGCGATTTTAGACAGGTTATACAAGGTACTGTAGTTTTCTTAGTTATGAGAACATAAAAGCAAGAGAAATAGGTGATAGCTAGGAAACTTTTGTAATAGATAAAAAAAATCAATTAAAATAAAGAAAATGTTACTGATGAGGTCTTATTCCGCAGCGGCCATATTTGTCGCCAAACATGTTTGATATAAAAAATATAAACATTAGTGTGTTTCGTTTTGAACAGCACCACTTTATTTTTTAACTAACCAAACTCCGCAACACGTGGCTACGGAATTAGAACCAAGGATCATCGTTTTTCATGGCAAGCGCTTAGCTACTGCGCCATGGAAACAGTGAAAATAATGATTTTTTAGTGAGATATTAGATACATAGATTACGTTACTATTTTTTAACTGTGAATTAAACATTACCGACTGCAACAGAAGCGGCCGCTTTCCTCCGTCTAACGTTGTCCTTTTCTAATTGCAAATCTATTTCTTTTTGCAACTCCGATAATTCCCTTTCGCCGTCCTCTTCCTCCAATAACTATAATTTTTAAAAAATATTTTAAAAAATCTCTTCTTTCATATAACACTGACTTCGATCTTCATAAGATGTCCATCGAAGGTTTTCGGTTAGTACATCATATTTCATCCTATCTTATGCGAGGCAGAACAGTGGTGGAGGACTCACAATTTCGATCCATTCTCAAAATGTTACATAGCCATGATGTTTTTCTTCGGCCGACACTCCCTTTACCAAACTGCCCATCAAGATGAGTTGTAGGAGTTCTGTTTTGTAAATACTGATGGCAGCAACTAATTTCAGCTAGGTTTAATGGTATTACTGGGATAACGAGACTTAATATTTTGTTTTAATGCGGGGAGCACCATGTGTTCTAGTGTATTGTCATAACTGGTGTCGCTTTGCAATAGGTGGCCGTATCACTTATCATCAGGTCAATGTTCTACTGCTCGTCCTACTTCGAATAAAAAAGGATGTATAATGTTTGACAAGTATTATTCTATTTATGTTTATTTGACAAGTCTTGACATGCGAAGTAATCCTTTAAAGAGTCTATACGTATAGGTTTGTTAAATGTATACAGTGTAATATCGCATCGCACACCTTTTGCAGCCTCTCTTTATCCCTTTTCCTTGCAGCCCTGAAAGCCGGCGGGTCCTGCTCCTCTTCCAAATCCACAGACATGAATTCGTCCAATGTAAGCGCGCTAGAGGGCGTATCGCCGAATTCCATCAAGCGCTTGCGCAGTGTAGACTCGTGCACCTTTACAATTCGCACTACGTCCGACGGTGTCCGAGAGAATTCGTGGAGCCGGGCCGCGATCAGTAACGCTGGAAGTATCCAAGTAAAAGTTATTCAGCATCATTAAGATTTATGCATGAATTGACTTCGATACTTTTGTTATACCACTGATCTTGACGGCGATGCAAAATATAAAGACCTGTACCATAGATCTAAGTTCAAGCTCACCAAAATTTATAAATACATATCAAAACATTTTTATAAACAGTGCAAAGTGTGCGGGTTTTAGCTAGACGAAAATAAAACTCTAGCAATGTTTTTTTTAGTTAAAGTAGGTGATATTAGTCTTAAAGAAGACTTCATCGCATTCAGGGCACACGGATCCAGAGTCCCCAGCTTAAATAAAATAAAATATATATCGACACAAATTATTTAGTATAAGAAAATAGAGGTGAAAGTCGAATATCTTTCTACCTTTAAGGAAACAGTTAAGTTAGAAATATATCGAAGGGATCTTCTGGTACGTGACAATTCAAACGAAGTATTGTTTGTTACAATATGAAAATACATTTATCATCTTCTCGAAATGTGGAGTTTCATTGAGAGAAGCAGTACATATTATTATTAACCAAGATGTGCATGAAAAACTAAAACCTTGTTTTCACATTCTTAAAGAAATTAAAAATAGTTTTAACCGAATAAAGTGTTTGCTTAAAAAACTAAGTTTCTTACCCGCTCCACATATTCCGGACGGTCGTCGACCGGAGTGTATGGAATCCCTTTTCATCCTCTGCACCAAACGCAGCGCGGTCATGCTCACTTCATGTTTTTTTTCATCCAACTGGAGTTGAGAAGCGAAACGTAGTATGTATAGACATGGATCTGGAAATCATGTAAAGACATCGATTATTTTCGTAAAGCCGACATAATCTATATAATAAAAATTAATTGCTGTTTGTTAGACTCGCTAAAACTCGAAAACGGCTGGACCGATATGACTAAATGTGGTCTTGAATTATTCGTGCAAGTCCAGGTAAGGTGTAAAAGGTGAGAAAATATGGAAAAAGTTCCCGGAATATGCTAAAAACAACAATTTCTCTTTTCCATTAAGGTGACCAGATTTTTAGATAGGCAAAGCGGGACAACTTTGTAGGAGTAATAATAACGTAACATTTTTTTTAGTTCCAACATATCCAATAAGTACAATTTATAAATATAAAAATGTATAATATTTTATTCCTTGACATATTTCTATCTAAAATTCTTTTAGGGTTAAGGTCGGTGACATACTTTTTGTCATTAATAACACTACAAGTATTTTCAGCTTAGTTTAAGAAAATTTATGTATTTATGAAATATACCTTAATTTTCTATGGCAAGAAGCAGAACACGAAGTGTATCATCTGAGAGGCAAATGCAATGTAACTGGGTAGCAAAAGCAACGTGTTACGCAAAACAATGATTTTCATAAAAATAAAATTTAACTTAATTCTAAAAGTCGGGACTTTTGAAAAACATCGCGTGACGCGGGACTTAATGTAAAAAATTGGGACTGTCCCGCTAAAAGCGAGACGTTTGGTCTCCTTACTTTAGATAAATAAAACGTCAAATATTTGAAGTTCGTCCCGTCATTTAGAAACCAAGTACAATTTAAAAGAATGTTTTTGATTTTGACATTTGACATTAACAACCAACAATTATTGATTGCAACTATAATATTTTACGAGAAAAAGGAGGAACATGGCGGCCAAATTGACCACGCAGACAATTTTTTAAGGATTTTTATTCTTTTATTATATTCGTCTACACATGACACTGGCTCACGCACAAACCGTGCTCATGCCATCAATTGGAAAGAAGAAGAATATTTTACGAACTTTGGCGGGAATCTGGGCGTGAAGGTCGCGTTGTCTCGGTTCATTTTTATTTTTTTGTGCATAATGCGGTTGAATGTTCAATGTGAGTGTATCATGCAGTAAATTAGTGTGTTCGTGTGAAGCGATTGTAGAATTCAAGCAGGAACACCACTGTTCTAAGTTCAGATTGGTTCAAAATAGTAGTTAAGTCTTCACTTTACTTTTTTGATCTTTTGTGATAGTGACACTATTTACCGCTGAGTGCGCGAGAACTATCCTTACTTTGATTACCTACAATTTATAATACCAAGGAGAAAACGTCCTGACTTGAGTCGTCGAAGTCAATCAACATGGGCATTTAAATATAATAGAAAAATCAAATTCATAACGGGCATTCATTTTGGTTACGAATTATTTTTGTTCTGGTTAAGTTTAGCCTGCATAGTTTAGCTTTTTTATTTATTGATTTTGAGGCGATACGAAGTTTGCCAGGGCAGCTAGTCTGCAATATATAAATACATGACATCTCCGAAACTAGCACAAGACAATGTTCGCCATTAAAATTGTCACGAAAATTTTCACATTATCCATTTTCTCATAAGTAGCCAACAGATGGCACTGCTTCATACAAAGTTTTATATTGTTCAATTAAATTAAATTGCAGTTTTTGTACACTAAACATCAGTTCTCATGTATATACACCCAATATAAGAGCTCAGCTTAGTTACAATGTTAAATAATGAACGGTTTAATAGAAATTATAACATTTCGTTGTTAGTTTTTGCAAAGAGCGATAGGATAAAAATATAAATCTTCAGAAAAGACGTCACTTGACCAATATTAGGGAATGTGTCTGTAATGAAATAAAAAAAAATACTTCTAAGTAATTGATTATACGTAGATTGTTCTCCGTTAAAGTAAATGATACGATCCACATCAATGTAATTCTAGTACGAATTTGCCCGAGTTTCGTCCATAATTTTCATTTTGTATGTAACCAATTGGAAGTCATTACATACAAACATTAGGCAAATTATTTTATTAGGTTAATAAGCCTTATAATTGAATAGTACATATATAAGACGCAATGATAGATGGTATGTGAAACATACCAACATAAAATCTTTTTTTTTTTAATTAACTGAAAGTAATAAATATTATTATAAAACGCCTAGCATGTCTTAGTCTTGTCCTAAGAATGTGAAGAATTGCATATAAATATATTATAATGCCCTTACAAGGTTTGTGTTAAGGAAAATAATAGTTCTCGAAGTTAACGCTAAGCTTCTTTATATAAGCGTTTGATTTAGTGCGAACAGTGCACTAATTCAACAATCCCATATTAAAACATTTCAAAACTCATTAACAAATAAGTTCTTACATTGAATGTTGTATATATTATAATTATAAGAATCTTAATGTTACCTACCTATGGCACTTCTTAATGAAGCAATGGCCATGTCTTCATAAAAATAATTTTTGAGTATAAACGTACGTATATTTTGGCATTATATGTATATATATATACATATTATACGTGTTTTATAGTCATATTTATGTATGTACTTTAATATTATGATATGTAATTTCATTTGCGCATTTTAATTACCTATCTGCTATCTTTTCCTTCCAGAATTATCTATGTTTTTATTTTTTAATCTTTTATGCACCAACTGATAATATCTCTACATCACCTAAGATAGACTTGAATAAAATGAAAAAGACATTAACTCCGCCTTTACACGATGTGTAAAAAGTTAAATAAATAGATAAACAAAAATATTTGTTTTTTTACGAAGAAACTGGTGTATCGACAAAGCGAAAAGTTATGCGTTCTACATTTACTATTAAAGAGATTTCTTTTAAACTGTCGTCATTGAAAATAGGACCGTTTTCGAAATTGCTAATTACAATAGTATGCCCTGAATCATACTTTCCAGCCCAGATTCAACACATTTGCATATCGCCTCATTGTATGTAAATGGTTTTAATTTGCATCAAAACCAAATGTTTACTGTGAGTGCCAAAGTGGGACACGAGACTGCGACGGTAACGAGTATTGTCAATATAACTAATGTTAATGGCGAATTGCCGTACGAGTTACACAGCGCTATAATCTTATAAGAAATAATTCATAAACTGAATCAGTGAATTCCTAAGTTCGGTCTACCGCCCCTTGGCAAGACTTGCAGCAGTCTAGGAGTATGGTGATGGTCTCATTGGCGGCGATAAACAACTGTAAATCGACGAAGAAAGCTTAAAACAAAAAAGGCAACATTTAAAAAACTTAATTTATGTATTCCACCTATGACTCCTAATTTTACGAAAATGAAGAAAAACCTTAAACCTATATATTATAATAAAAAAATATTAAAATCCCTGTGGAGCTGAGTAATATTTTTTGATCAAGGGTTAAGTCAAATAAGTTTGGGATCCTCTGATCGAAATACTAGCATAATTTATTTTAGTTTACTTTGCCACTGTTTAGTCAAGATTAGTTTTATGTATAGTGTTCCTGTCTGAGTGATTTTTTTTTATGGAAAAAGTTAATGCTTGACCGCGATCCCACCTGATGTTAAGTAGTGATGCGATCTGTGGTGGTAAAGCGCATTAACTT
>DWMX01001376.1:0-15949 GCA_018246375.1 Byasa alcinous | reverse complement strand
TGTTAATTATGCACTAACATGTCTCAATATGTTGACTAACGCGAAAACGGTGTTTTCATCGGTGTGGTGGGTGCGTTTGGTGGTGGGACTAACAGTGGCTAGACGACAACTCACCTCTGCCTCCTTACACCACATTGCTCGCTCGTGCCATCCAGAAAAGTGTAAGGCTCTTAACATGTCTGCCTGTTGTGGTGCATTGATGTAACCGTGGACGATTATTAATGTATCATATATAAATATCACATCGACTGATCGATTTTGAGATACAAACAAACGTATTCATAATAAAAAATATCATCACAAAAAATCCCTTTAATTTCGACAAATAGTTTCTGTTACATAAAAAAAAATCTATAAGTAAGAGTTTCTTGTTGAAAAATTGCGAGTATCATAATTTTAGTCTGCTTACCTACACCACACAGATGTTTTTCTGGTGATCAGATATTCCAAGAACCACCAGCTTATAAAGATATGACAACTGCTAAAGCCGTACTCGGCCAGACTGAAGGACATTTATCCTTAACTTAACTCTACTTCTTAGAGAAGGCCCCGAGTTAACAATGATAACACTGAGTGGGCTATTTATATTAAAAAAAGTGAGATTTTGTTTCATGTTCGTGATATGTAGATTTAATTATCACTTTAAAATATCGATTTTGTTTGTAACATGAAAATGATTTTCTCGGACATTCTTATTCATTGATAATCGATCACGTTTCTTGTTTCTAATAATGCTACAATCATGGATAGCCGCAGCAAGTATTTTAAACAAATCCCTGACTTATATTTGTACTCTTGAAATAGGTTTTTTGAATAATGATATGTAAATACCAGTCTACACAATACCCTCAAATGTGAAATAAACTTGAGAAACAATCTTGATAAATATATAATTAAGTGGATTTAAAAATATTAGAAAGTAGATTACAGATGATTTATACTCAATACTTTATAGGTCAATATAAAGATAAGATTTTAAGAATAATGTTACTTTTGTTTTATTATGTACTCTGGAGTATAGAAAAAACTTATTTTAAGTCTTTAATCAGGGATAACAAGCGCAAATCGGGCAAAATGTTAGGAAAAAAATATTTGATACAATATAAAATATTCATTACTTTATTCATGTACCACTCCAACGTGTACTAAAAAAAGGAAATCCAAAAAATAACATTAAAATAGCTAGCCCAGTATCTTTTCACATTCATGTTAATATAATATGAATATGTAGATATTGTAATATTAAATTACAATAAATGTATATTAAAACATTGGACTATTTATGAAATCAATTATAGATAAAATCACACCAGATTCATCATAAAACTTTGTTTTTTACGGATATTCATTTAGGAACTTTTTGTCTGTTATAGTCCGGGGTGTATTTGACAGCTTTAAAAGTGACTGTGCTAATTGCTTTTAATCATAAAATGTTCTAACAGACATAATGTTATAGATGACTAGAATACTAAAATATCATAAGAATACTTTTTATCAAAACTGTTACATAAACAGCTACTTATTTTAATTGATTTAGTGAATTTAATGTAGATATGTCGTTTTTTTTTTACTTTGATTTATTTATGGCTAAATCAAAGCAGCATGTCTGATTGTTCTTGAATTGTTTTCTAGCATGTTTATAAAATAAATGTCATATGTGTAATAATAAGACTTTATTATATTTTAAAGTACGTTTACCAGACAAAATATATATTTGTACTCACTTAATAAAAGTAAAATATTTTTACAGCAAAATATTTCAAGTACCACGTCACTACCCCAAACGTCTCCCAAATCGCCTAAAGAAAGAAAGGATGTAACTACAACGATACTTTCAAAATCAAATATGGCGAGGTAAGTGTTATAAAACTTGAAAAAAATACAAGCCTGAAAATTTTTAAATTGCTTTAATAACATTTAATTTATAATCCAATGTCGCATAGAATAACAAAAGAAACAGTGTCAATTAGACAAAATATTTAAATCAGAACTTTGTTTATTAGGGCTTTAAAAGAATCCGGTTATGAATCAGACTCTACGCTTATTTTTCGACGTCGCGAAGAAAATGAAGCCCCGCTATCACCTGCGGAAAGGCGGGCTGCCTACAAAGACTTGCAGGCGGGCGGTGAACCACCGCTCAGAGGTTTCCGCTCCCCTGCTCCTCCTAGACAAGGTAAACATTAATAAAATTACCCAGCGTATTATTTTATTTAAAATATTAACTGGTTTACGCATTTCTCTACAACATTTAATCTTCTTAAGATGTACATTTATTGTGGTCCAATACGTATATTAGTTTCTGTACAAAATTATAAATTTTTATTCACGAAGATTTTATAATATTATTATAAATGTTGATTTCTTTAACATTGTGTATTGTATTTAAAGTTAGAATATAATGTATATTTGTAAAGTTAAATTTTTATATTTCTAACATCAATTTCTAACATTTATAGCATGTCTTGCGTTTATTATTATTCGGTGTCGGTGATTAAGAGTGCAAGTGTTTTTTTTTTATAATTGCAAAGTATCATAATTACAAATAACCGAATAAAAAGGATGGGCGCATGTTAAAATATTTAAAAAGAAATGAATAAACTAATTTCTACTAAATTATACTTCACGAGAACGTGATTTTTTTAACAAAACAAAGTTGTAAAGGTCTAATACACACGCGGTAAGTCGATATTATATATTATGAATGCATGCTTAAATAAAAAAAAAAACAACTCACCAGGTGTCGGGACTACCACTGACTACGTAAACAGGTAATACTCAATGTTTATTTTGCGCATGAAATTAATAAACTCCAAATTTAGACACGATATTTTATGCACATCAGTAGAACCACGATTAGAATGAGTAAAAGCTTACTACACGCGGTAGAGGTATCAGAAGCACAAGGGACACGTATTGTTCACGGCTAACGTTATCAAAATGTTTTACGGTACGTTTGTAAAACACAGATTGGAATTTCGCAGATGAGTCGGAAATTGAATATATTCCGATTTCCTCTACGTTGACGAAGATCCGAGTGCACAAAAAAACACCACTGTTACACGAAGTTGTCTGCTATCCTATAACAAAAATACAATCAAAGAAATTACAAAAAGCTAGTTGTGAATTAAAAGAACCAGACGTAATAAATGATTTCCCCCCAGCACCACCGAGAAGAATATCATCAAAAAACAGCAGGACTCTTAAGCTTGTAACATCTTCCAAGCATTCTTCACCTTCGCCTAGTAGAATAATAGAAGAACAACCAAACATTAAATTTCTCAAAAACAAATTGAGTAATAAATTAAACAGACAAAATACACATGTAATAATAAAGAAAGATACTAAGATCGGCAATAGTAAATTACCTAGGAACCGAGGTTTTTCAACTTCTCCGTTTTCGTCACCTATTCCTACAAAATGTGTTATTGAAAAAGGTACAAGTAGTTTTAGTTCTCCTAGGAGAACTTTACCACCCACCGAGTACACATCGAAAAATAAATATGGAGAAATACATACTTCTGTTATAATTGAAAGTGGGGCGGGACGAAAAACACCTATATCTAATATACTAGAAAAAGTTACACCTTTAGATAAATTATGGAGCTCACAAAAGAGAAATGAACGAATAGACATAGCAAAACATAAAGAGAAATCGAATAACAAGTCCCCCACTCCAACATACATGAAACCAAGTTCTTGTAAAATAACATCATCAATAGATAATAAAACATTTTCTCGAAATATAACTCATAAAAGTAGGGACATGATACGTACATCCGAAAAACTTCAAAAATTTAAAACTGGTAATGTACTACATAAACCTAATTCTACATTAAACGTAAAAAATGGATCTACCAAGTATCCTAAAGTAAGTACTCTCCACAACACGATAAATATTTCTAAATCTACATCAAACATTCCATCAAGTACTAAAAAACAAAGCAATGTGAGGACGGCTATTGTCACTAATCTAAAAAAGAAAAAATCTCTGGAATGTGTTGTCGTCCGTCCAAGGAGTGTACCTTGCCACGAATCATGCAATAAAAAAACAAAAGGTGTTATATTAAAAAAAGATGCAAAGCCGAAATCACACAAAAAAAGTGGTATACCTACAGTATCTCCCACTCCATTTGACAATGATTCCTTTGGAGATGTAATCTGCAAACAAGCCAATTTAAAGGAACTTGAGAATACTCGTGATACCATTATAACGGATTCCTTTTTTCGACACCTCTTTCTTGGAAACACATATGTTCCTCTTAGTTCTACTTTGAAACAATTTACAATTAACACAGTACAACAAAAAGCTAAAATGTTTCAATCCTTACCACAAGCCATTCACAATACGTCAAATTATTTCAATTCATATTTAACACATAGAAAACCTGTATCTCTTTCGCGGTTTATAGTATGGGATAAAAATTCTAGCCCAACTCGGGTATCCAGTCCTCGATCCGTATCATGGCCAGGCAAAATGGACGGTGAAATACGAAAATTTCAAAGTTTGTCAAAATCTGATGGATTTGGATCAGTATCTTCTTTATCAACAATTCGAAGCAAAAGCGAACCACCCACAAACAAAATATACTTTTCCCAAACATCTAGACCGGTATCTCCCAACATTGTTTTTTACAAAAAAGGAAATGTAGAAAGAAAGTCTGTATCTCCATCTAAAATCATATATTTACAACCTAAACTAACCACATCTAGTAGTATACAGAAAAATCGGGAACATGTGAAATTTTTCAAGTCAAATATAAGTGATACTTGTTCAAAAAATGATCCTGTACCTTACAATACACAGAAACTAATTAAAAAAATTGAAACTGAAGACGATGACGGTCCTACAACAATTTTCTTTTCACAAACATCTAGACCAGTATCACCAAAGGTTATAAAAAATACAATTTCTAAAAGCAGGAGTCAGTCCACTTCACCTGGACCATTTAGATCTCCTTCATATCGACGTATCCATAATGCTCGAGTACAAAGCAAGCAAGTAGGTAGTAGCTCTTCGTATAAAAATGAAATAAGAACACGAAGTGCGGACAATTCTGAAAAATTAAAAGATAATGAAATGTCTTCATTAAGGGTAAAGAGCGATTCCTGTTTACACGTTAATGACCCTGACTATGACGAATACATTCGAGACCTCCAAAATTCTAAGCTTAGAACAGAACGATTTCGGGAACTTAACAGATACTATGCATATTTAGAAAGGGTAGCAGAACTTGAAAAGGCTACCTCTGCTTGTGATTTACGATTAAGAAAAAAAGACGAAGAAATAATAGACTTTGACCGATGGAAAAAAATAAGAGCGATAGAAAGAGCGGAAGAAGAACTAAATAATCTTTATCTTAAATTAAAAGTAGCTCAAAGTGAAAACAGTATTCTGTTTTATCCAAAAGATTTAAATGATTTTCGGTGGAATTCAGGTAAAGAAAGAGGTCTTCGAGTTAAGGAGAAGTCAGTAGAAGACCTAAAAGAAGAATTACAACAGAAGTCTCACGTGGACTTAAATGAATCAATTCAATCCAAAGATCATTATAAGCCTTTGTGGAGAGGTACAAGTGTGGCTGAAACTGCGTTTAATATTAATAGAAAAAATGAAATTGTTTTCAAAAAATCTCCTATTAAACCTATAACTTCTATACAACAAGATACCACACTAAGTGAATTGCAGAAAAAAATAGGATTAGGAAATCGTTTATGGAGTAGTTTATCTATAGAACAAGTTGATGCATTAAAACGACAACTAAATGCTATTTATAGCAAGGAATTAGAAGCAAAAACAAACAAAGAAAACGAAAAATATACAATTGAAGTAAAGAAGACCAATAGTTTTACAAAGCCTACTTTACACGTTAGATGTAACTCTTTAACGACACCACCTAATACATCTGGTCATGAACTTAGCAAATCAGATTCTATAGCAGCTATAACCTGTTCACTGTCATCTGAGAAAGAATTAAAAAATAACGTTAATAAAATGCAAATGACTCTTAGTGAAATTGAAAAAAGGAAAATATCTCAATCTTTGAGCAAGGAAGTCTTAAATAGAATAACCAACAACGACAAATCTGCACTAAATGCTAAAAAGCAATTTCAGCCTGATAAGGGAAATAATAACGAATGTATTGCAGAAAATAAAAACAGAACAAAAAAAGAATCAATTAGCGAAAAAAGTACTCCCGACTCTACGCTGAAGAGTAATAATGTAGATGAACAAAAAAGGCACATTGTATATGCGATTGATAACAATGAAACTATGTATCAATCTTCAACCAGCGAAACGGAAACTGGTAGTTCAGATAATTCTAACAAGACAGTTATTTACAACTGTCCTAATAAAGAAGTGTTGAAAAAGGTTGAATATTTTGAATCTGTTAATAAAATAACAAATTCCCCGAAAAATATTCATTCCGTTGTAGATAGTTCACATGATATTAAAATTAAAGTGGAATCCTCTAATTATCCGCCCGGAAAAAATAATGAACCTGAAAGAGAAAAATCTATTTCGCAATCACAATCCTGTACTAACTTTAAGGAGCTCTTCGGCGAAAGCGAAAAAAACAAATTTTTATCCTTGCCATCCAAACCCGACCTGTATTCGAGATCGCCTTCGCCATGTTCCGAGGTATATATTAGTGATCGACGCACCCCAGACACGCCACGATGTTCAAGCGACGAGGCGATATGGCGCAGTCGGACTCCGTCGCCCGATCCAGAGCGGTACTGGCGTGCTTACATAAAACTGGCGCGTGCGGGGGAGGTACGCCGCATAGCACGACGTTTTGATTCGCCTTCGGCAGCCGGTGCAGTATTACGCAGACATCGAAGCGACCCTGAAATCGCACGAAATGTTCTTAATAAAGAATGGTCCCCCTTTGAAAGAATCCAGACAAAAAGAGATAAATCTAGAGCCATATTACCAGTGACGCGAGTTCCACTTCGACCGACAAACCGTTTCATGCCTCATATTGACGTTATTTCAAAACTAGCGACATTACGGAAACGTACATCACCTAGGTCCAGATCTGCTGAAGAAACTTTAGAATGTCGTTCAGGGGAAGTTGAACGCATAAGAAGGCGTTTTGAAGCAATATCACTTTTAGGTCCAATATATTCATCCGCACCTGATGTTCGCGATTTACAAGAAATAGCGCCTTATTTAGCCGGTCCATGGATTGCTCATCGTTATCCGAAACCCAGTGATAATACCAAGTCAATAAAAGATCCTGGAACAACAACAAACGGTCGCAACTCACCGATAAAAAAAGACATAAACCAGGTCACTTCTAAAAAAACCGTAAACCTGAGTTCTATTTTAAAAAGCGAATTACTAGGTAAACAAGATTTTGATCCTTCGGTGCATAGACCAGTAAGCCGCTATGTACCACCGCGAGCACCTCCGCGACCTCCGCCTGCAGCGTGGCCGTACCGACTCGGACCCCTTGTCACGCCATCACGGCACACCGTCTCGTTCCAAGGTTATTAATTTCACTTTTACATTTTTAATATATCGTTCGTTTAAAATTGGAGTTTGATGTTTATTTATTTTCTTACTGTATATACTATCTATGTTTATTTCTACTACATAATAAAATCGTTAAGGGCCCATTCATAATTTTTTTACTTTTGTTTGATTAATTTTTTATGGTTTTCATCCTACTTTATTAATTCTAGTAGAAAACGACTCAGCCCCAGTACCGCCTCGAAGAATACCTCAAGGAAGCGTTTCGGATACAGGCAAGTGTTAATAGTATTGTTGTGATCAGTCGCATTATATATAACAATGAATATATTGTAAGAGTACCTACATAATATATTTCATTTTAATACTTTTATATCTTAAAAGCACGTACACATATCGCAACTAAAAATACTTTGTTACATAATATTGAAGAATGGTGAATAAGATAATAGTCACTAATGAATAAAGATTTTACAAGTTCTGCTTTCAATTTGATGCCAACTTGTCGCACGGCGAAAGCCTACTGTTGCGGAAATTACTTAATAACGTATGTGAAAAAGAAACAATAGCCTTTGTTTAAGGCAACCGACATCAAGAAACTAAAAAGTTATTTCTCCAAGCTCAGTTAATACACATAGACTCAAAGTATGTGAAGTTTAATAATGGACACTGCTGTATTTATCAATTCGAGATAATTTGCTCTCCACGATATGTTTGCGTCATCAAGATTACCTCGACTAAACCTGCTCGTTCAGTTTTTTTCGTGCGTTAAATAGTTCGCCAAGCTTCCTGTTCACGATCGGTTTGTTGTTGCGTATATTTAGTTACAAAGACTCCTTTGATAATGACAAGTATTATCTCAAGTGTTAGTGATAAATAATATCAGTGTTATCTTCGCTTCAGTTAAACATGAAACAAGTAGAAGCGTATAGTGAGTGAATAGTAATCATTAGAACGTATTCATAAAAAATTATTCATTTTAAAATGGACGAAACTTTCGAAGGTAATTACGGGAACAATATTATTGCGAAGATGACATATGATGATAATAGTTTTCATAGTGACGTGCATATATCCAGTACTTTATCAAGATCTTTAAGTGCCTTAAACAGCTATGTAAAAAAGAATTTATTTTATGACGATAGTGAAGAACCACAGAGCGATTCTGCATATTTTTCAAAGGAGACAAGCCCTAACAATTTTGTTGTTAAATATGATTCGGACAGCGGAAAAAGTCACGAATCATCGGATAAAATATTATTTTCGACGCCACTTCCTGAACCAGATGTAGTGTTAAATATTGTAAAGGTACAATCAGTGAGTGAAAAACCGTTCTCGTCTGAAATAAAGAATACAGAAGAGTTAACCGATGATTACAAATTCAAAAAATTGAACGATTGCTCGAAAAAGGTACTTAATGAATCACTTGATAAGGAAATTACCGAATTACCATATAAACAAGACGATAATATTCATGATGGAAATCAAGGTCAACTGAAGTCTGATAATATTGCGGTTTCCCACGATGATTTAACCGCAATAAATAAAATTAAAGAAGATAATGCAACGATCAGTCAAAATATACTAAGAAACAAAAAGAACAGTGTTAAAGAAGACCCGAAACGTCATACAATACATGACACCACGGAATGGATTAATAGGACTAATGTATACCCAGACGTCTACGCACCTCTTCCTTATAGTAAGTGTGTTTACACCTATTTAATCTCTAATATATTTTTTTAAAATATGCAGAAATAAGATGAAATTTAATTAATGTTATTTTGTTGTTACAAACTAAACGATTATATTCATGTGCATAAAATTATAATGTTTGAGCGGCAGACAAACCAGTCGAGCTGAAGAAAGTACAACTGATCTCGACAGCCGTCAACTGACAGACGTCGCGGTCGCGCGGTAAGGCGCAAGACGCCTCCACTTTTAACGAAGTGCAGTGCTTTATTTACCTAAAATCGGCAGTTATACTTTTCTCTTACTTATATGAACTGATATGGGCATTTTAAAACACATTAAAAAAATGACAACTTACGGTTAGTTCATATTTTTTATCATTAAATTGGTTTTATTTATATTTCATAGAACAAAGTGTTAAAAAAACAACTGTGAATGCAAATAGTGAACAATTTAGTGTTATATACTTAATGTTAATACTAAGTACTATAATGTAATCCATTTTAAACAGCATTATGAATATTATTGTCTTCTCTTCATTATTTAAAACAAAGATTAGAAATTCTGTATACTAAATTTTCAAAAAAACCGAAGTTCTAGCGAAAGAGAAGCAAACAGGTTCATGTAGTAATATTTGAGCATAATTTCAAACATGGTAAATGTATAACAAATTACAACATTGAAAATAAATAAATAGTTTATGTTTATAGACAAATTGAAGTGAATTGTGTCATCATTATGATCTGTAGAAAAAGTGAAACAAATTATAAAATGAGATTATTTATTGCGGCACCGAATTATGCATTATTTTTTTAATGCCGGGTTTTATAAAACGCACCAGTTTGCAGACTTACTACTGTTACATATACAAAACATATAATACAACTGTTTAGTGTGTAAAAATTGTTAGAATAGATACCTAGGTTGCATAAGTAATGAAAATCTTTCTCACTATTTTAACAGGTAAATGTAGCAATGCTCTATGTTCATATTTCAGCAGTTTCTGCAAAGTTTTAATCTAACATCAACTTGGTTATAAAACTATTTTTGAAAGTTTTTTCGTTCAATTACAATAGCTTATTGAGACGTTAAACAAAATGTTTTTTAACTATTTTATGTTAAACAAATGACTAAAATATCTTATTTTGCGAATATTTAAATTAACAACGACAAAAAAGTTTAATTCTGCAACATTTCCGTTAACAAATAATTACAAATTATCTTGTAAATTTTTTTTACAATACGTTTATAAAATGAAAGTAGTAAGTTTACTAAATTCATTAACTTTCAATTTAACAAAAACTTCCTATATTTTTCATTAAAGCCTTTCGCTGCAAATTGTTAAGGATTTCTAAACTAAAACTGCTACATTTAAGGTCCATTTTAGACTGTTTGACGGAAGGTCGGGAGTTAAGTAGATATCAGTGGTACGTATAGAGCAGCATTGCGTGAAGCGTGCCGTGAATGCCTATTTGTTGAGAAAGTTGGCGGACAAGCAACAAAATGCTAAAAAGGGCTTTCGTTTTCGTAAACCTCCGCGACTCGTTTATCAACACAATATAACCGTCTTGTACTTTTCCTTTACTCCAATGTAATTCTATTGACATTATTTCTACAAACATTTATATTACTATTTAGTAATGGCACGAAATTGTTTAAAAGCCTCATTATAATACAAATAAAATGATGACTCTTTTTAGTACAAATCACATGAGACTGAAATCATATTATAAAAACTTTGCAATATATATACTCATAAAATCATTTATACTATTTATCGTCTATTTACAGATATTTCGTAGTAAGCGTATGCATATAGAGATCTGTTGCATTATGTACGTTTTCAAAAAAGTTTCGCTAATTTTTCAATAACGTTTCGTATGAAAATACATTTTCAACGACGCTCTTAATAACACTGTCGTTATTTAATTTTTATAAACTTTAATTTCCTTCTTGAATAGAGAACAAAAGTAATGAAAATAATTTTACATAATCGTTCGTTATAAAAAGTTTGTATAAATACGCCATTGCTTTCTTGTTACATAATTTAAAATCACTTTACCAAAACGTCTAACTTTTAACGGTATAAATGATTTTAATCAGCATATCATTCTCTATTACGTCTTCCTTCCGCATAGTTTAAATATCGTTGTATTATAGAAAATCGACTACTTTTCAACTTTATCACTTCTTTATATTACTATACCGAACAATACGGCGCTTATTACACTACTGCATAATTTGATATTGCTCCTTAAAAACTATAATTATACAAAATCTCATGCAATCTAGACTATTAGTTATAACTTTTAATCAGTCAAAATCTATACATATAAAAAATGTTATTGTATCTTTATGATATCAAAATACATATAAGGCGATATTCTAAACACAGGCTTTTTTAATATGAAATTAAATATTTATTTAATTTTATATATTATATATTATATAATTAAATAAATATTGTATATTATATATTATATAAATTCTGCGTAACATATTTTCTTTTTTTTTAAACAATAAGACATGGAAAAATGTTTGACTGGTGCTTAGGTCTCAGTTTCCAGACACGTTGTAAGTAGGTACTACCGAATATATAATGTTCTGGTTTGAAGGGCGTTGTAGCTAGTGCAATTAATGTAGTAACGAGACAACATTTTATGTAAAGGCGGCAGCACATATTTTCATAACGTTTGTAAACTGTTACTTTTGCGCGATACTAAGGTTACGGTTCCGTAAATTATGACAGACGCAATCACCGGAAAGGTCTAGTATAGTATTAAAACCGGTTCCGCTCACTTGTAGTGTTACCGCCAGTCACATAATCAACACCCGAAACATTAAGCCGATGATCATGTTACGACATCGATCGACACCATGACGCCACTATCCGTTGTAACCACTTTCACTTTTTATTTATATACTTTTTAGATTATTGCAACCATCAAATTGTTTTTTTTTCCTATTGGTTTTATAACGTTAACGGTTTAATTTTATTATTATTATTTAACTATTACGGGTATAGTTATTGTTATACAAATGTATTGCCGATGCCGTTTTAAGACTATTTCACAGAAAACACCTTTACTCACCTAAAGACGGTTGTTTGCGAACCACAAACAATCAAAACTTTTAATTAGTAAAAGGACTTTGACTAATTTATAACAAGTTTTAATTAATTTATCATTCTATAAAGTAAATAAAGGATCTGAAAATTGTTAAAGCGTGCAAGTTTTCAATTATCCCTAAAGTTGTTGTAGTTTTAGCGCTTACTATGTCTCTCTGTTAGCACTTAATGTGTTGATCTCCCGTTCAGGTTTCTCTCGTTAACTTAATCTACATAATGCATAGAGTAAAATAGAGTACGTTTCGATGTTCTTTTACGACAAAAAGTTATGATAAGTTTTGCGGTTGTATTATCATTACCGATACGATGATTTATTTAGAACATCTGATATGGAAATTGTACGAGATGCATAAAGTGCGCAAATTAAAAAAAACCTGATCAAACTATGACTACTATGTAATTACTTCTAGTAGATCGAATAATTATGGAAGCTGCAATATATTTAGTTTTCATTTTTTTCCTGATGATAGGTCATACACCTCTTCTCATAAAACAACAGCAAAGTGCGGTCGTAACTTTGATACAATAAATATAAGTTATTAAATTATTCTTACCTTGTTATTTTTTTGGTTTTGTACACTTTTATTTGGTGGCGAAAATAAGCGCCGCTGAAGTCTACACGATCTTTGACAACAGAGGCCTAAGAACAGTATAACATTAGTAAAATTAAAAATACAAGAAACTTGCCCACTATACCGGTAGAGATGTAGTAATCATATGTAGTCTAGACCTATCGGCCTTATAGAAATGAATCACTAATGAGGAATTATCAGTGCTTTCTAAACTCATAAGAATTATATACTATTACAACTGAATCGACCTAGGTCGTCATAATAGCTATTTGATTGGACATAATACTAAAACGGTCATAATAGATCAGTAGATCAGTTCCTGCGATTGTTTGAGGCATTCTAGTTTCGATAAGTAAACACTATTGTGTTTGCAGAATCGCCCGGTCGCCGGTACGTGGAGAGCGACGTTAACATCCACTACAGATGCCCGGTGCGCCACGACCCGCTGCCGCTGGTGCCGGAGCGGGAACTCGCCCGACAGCAAGCGGACCACATGAAACGACTCTACCGGGAACAGAAGAGGAATAAATATTTACAGGTAACACATTTGTTCTTCATTTACATTTACAACTAAGAGATAGCGAACTTAATGCTGTAGACATTTTCTGCTAGTCACCCCAGGAAACCGTTTTTACCGCTTTTTCCGTTCCTTACAACACTAAACTGAAATTGAATACTAGAATATTATAAAAACAAAATAATTAATAATATAAATTAAGGCAACAATTTCATGCAAAATTAGATTTTTTATTTAATTTTCAGTAATATTATGCACATCGATATAAAGGATCTATAAAAATTATTTATTTTATCCCAGGAGAGAAAGTAAAATTTGTTTGTGTTATAGATACAATGAAAAAAATAAAATGGACAAATTATAAATCCATGATACCTAATATATATATATATACTGGTTTTTGTATTGAAAGAGTATAATAAAATGGAATTATGCGGGTGGACACAGGTTCAGTTAATTTAAATAATGCGATGGTAGCGTCATTTTTAAAGTATGCGTTTTTGTTGCTCTGTTGATATCTTCATGCAAAGCATTCCAGTGAAGAATAGACTACACTGTGAAAGAAAAATTAATGAATTCTGATTTCTGTACGTGTATTAGTGGTACTTCCTCTGTCTCTTTCTCTTTTCCTAGCCATTATCTCATATGGCGGTGAGTCAGCGGGTTAGTAGTACTCCCTCTATTTTCTCAAAATTATACAAATAGACAAGGCGAAAAACATTCAAGTGGAATTGCTTTAAAAATTAAATTTGTGTTATCAAAAATTAAATTTCATTTTCTGTTCAACAATCAAAATGAGGAAATGATTTTATTCTTTGCTCTACTTTTAACGTAACTACCTATATAGGTACGTAAACGAACATTTGTGATTACCGTGTCAGTTACCGTTGATGTTATAAACTGTTTAATCCAGTTAGTACAAACCACGCAGTGTCGGATCGATATTCGTGTTAGTTATCGTTACTGATTCCTATATAACATAGAAATAATAACAAATTGTGTTCCATTTTGTGGTCATATCATAAAGTATTGATATGTAATTTTTAAGGTTTTTAAAGCGCTGTTAACATCTTATACCATAACTCAATTCGTTTAATATGATGCGAAGTAGACATCCTTATTAGCACCATATTCTTTCTTAATGTTTGTTATTTGAAATATATTACATGTATGTCATTCACCTCAGTATCACTATTTGTATGAGAGATGTCATAACAAAAGATATGAAACAATGCTGAGTGAACGCTTGTTTCCCTGTAAATGGAAGGGAAACCAGATTTTACTTGTTTAAATCAACACTAAAAGAAATATAATCTTACTAGATGAGGTTTCACCAACTTGTTCTTTTCACACTTGAATAGAAAACAACAACTTGTGTTGTTTTCTATTCAAGTCATACTTTTATGCGGAAGCAGTAGCCTCATCTGCTAAAACGATTAGACACTATTTTAGACCTAGTGTTCATTGTTTATTACTGCCTCATTTCAGGTTATCGCTGACTAAATTTAAATAAATTTGGTTTCCATATAATGTAATATAAAAAATAAAATCAATAAGTGGTTATTTTCAAACTTAAGAATTACAAAAGTACAGGGTTAGAGTATAGATGATTGTGAGCATGTTAAATTTTCTCAACCATTTCACCCGTACCACGGATAACAAATTGATATTAAAAATGTACTAATCCGGTTATACATCTTATTAGTAAATATCTCATTAGATTATGTTTATAATTTAAATTATCATCGTGTTCGGATTATAATGTCAGGGAATATTGTATCGGCATCGATTATTTACATTGTAAATGTTTTTATTAAAAGATGGCATTAGAGATAATTGATGCAAAATAAGACTTATACAAAAAAGATTAATTTTCAATCAATGGATTAATGTCAATTTTTATCATTTTTCATACTGTTAAATTATACGTATAAAATAGAATCCCCGTTGAATTAACTTAGCCTTCTCTTCCTTTCTAAAATTGTTTCTTTATAAAATAGTATCGCACGTACACATCAAGCGTTATTTGATACTGCATCTACATCACGTGCGTTGTCGGATGTGCTACAATTCGAAAACAAAAGCGTGTGACCGTACCGGATGTTCTTCCAAAGTACCGGTTCACTGGACAAGGTCACAAAAAACATATATATGCATGTAGGCTTATTTTTTTTACTCAACGATGCGTCGAATCGAGCAGGCCGTCGTGACGATACGCTCGCCCATATAACTGTAGTGCTAGTTACGTTGCTATTTTACTGGTGGTAGGTCTCTGCTGCCGGAGACCGTCTAGGTAGGTACCACCGCAGCTCCTATATCAGCCGCCAAACAGTAGTGTGCAAACATTACTGTGTTCCGGTTTGTAGGGTGCTATAAGGTAGTGTAATCACTGGGGTAACGAGACAACACCTTAAGTCTCAAGACGACGAGCACAACGTGGTGCAGTGTGTGTCATCTTAACCACTGCCACGTTCTTTTGGGCAAACGTATTACTTACAATCAAGTGAACGCCTTGCTCGTCTCTTTGCATTGCTAAATAAAAAAAATACACTGCACCACATTGTGCT
>DWMX01001375.1:0-15952 GCA_018246375.1 Byasa alcinous | reverse complement strand
GCCCACTTATGTGCGGGACATTTCTCAGCACGCGCGTCCTATCTTATACCAATTTAATAGACGTTGTCACGTCAAAAAATTTATTATACTATAAATCCGTACGGTTTCCCAATGCACCACTATTAGAAAAACTGTTTGTCTTTTAATGTTAAATTATATAAGCTATAGATATTATCTTGGTTTTTACATATCACATTCTTTGGTCTTTCATATAAAATGTAATTCAATACTAAGGCTAAAAATAATAATAAAAATCTATACTTAAATGGTCATAATTTTATTTAGTTGCTAACCAAAATAATAGAGTTCTGTAGTACGACTTTTAATAACAAATAATATGTAAAATAACTCCCGATTTTTTATTATACGGAAAAGGTAATGTTAGAATTAATAATCATTAGTACAAAATAAAAATACTTTCGTTTAATAATACTGCAGTCTTTGTTTACGCAAAAATTTTTCATTTTATAGAAATGATGTTTCAATTTATTATTATAATTTTCGAAGGTCAGTATTTCCACTTTATTTGACAGTAAAAACCCCTTAATAATGATTTATTATAAACTATAACTCAGTTATTAGAGTCATATAATCGATTGTAAACCAAACTTTTGGTTTAAATTCTAGCCTTCTTTATTGCGTATCCCTAGTACTAACTTGTTTGGCTTAAAGGTCTTGATACCAGGCCATAAAATCTTATAAAAGTACTAACTTGTACTGTCAGTTGGAGGCGATTTAACATTTACCACAACAGATTATATGTTCTTTTTCAGAGGATTATTGGGCTATAAGTACATTAACCAATACGCCTAAATTACTTCTCATTTGAGGAGTAATAGTTTTTAAGTATGTTCTAACATTTTTACCGCATTTATTGTACATATGAGCATAAAATCTAAAATGGAGCTTAAATCATTGAGAATTTTGAAAAGGATACAATCATTATATTATAACCATGTCGGTTGTATTAATGGTTTCATTAAAACATATAGTACATTGAGAATACAAAGAGCTGTAGTTAGAAGTAATAATAATACAGCTAAATACAATTTTAAACTCTCGTCAGCGGTATGTGTTTATTCATCAGATAGTAAAAGACACTTTTTAGATTTAGAAAAAAAAGCTGAAGACTTAAAAGATGCATTTGAACATAGAAAAGAACAAATCAAAGTAACCGAATTTAAAATTCGGCAAAAAGGCGTTCAATTAGTTAAAGATATTAAACATCAAAAGGAAATCACTGAACAAAAAATTAAAATAAAAAAGGATTATATATTAAAAGATTTTCAAGAAACTAAAGCCAAAGTAAGAGAAAAAATTGAAGAAGTTGTAGAGGTAATTAAGGTAATAATTTTCTTTTAAATATTAAATTTGAATGATGACTAATTAATGTGTCTGATTTTAGAGAGAAAAAGTGATTACTGTTCCAAACATTTTGTGTTTTACAAGAATAACTATGTCACCCTATTTAGGATATGTTATTCTACAGGACAATTACAATTTAGCTCTGGGTTTGTTAGTGTTTGCTGGAGTCACTGATTTGGTAAGTCTGCTATTATAATATTATTAACATTAAGATGTCTTAATTCAACCATTCTCAAAAACCGTTATATGATAGTAGCAAGATTTCTTACAATAGAGTTAATTATTTACTGTGTTACGGTTATAATGGTAATTTTTAAGATCATTCAATGTTAAACTGTTTTAATTTCCATTGGTTTTTAAAATTATATTTGTCATACCTAATATTATTTTGATACATATGAATTTTGTTTGGCTTTTTAAATGTAGATATATTATATTGTTCACAGCTTGATGGTTGGATAGCAAGAACATGGAAGAGTCAATCAACAAAAATGGGATCGTTTTTGGATCCTATGGCTGACAAAGTTTTAGTTGCTACATTATTTATATGTCTCACATGGCAGAACCTCATACCACTACCACTGACATTGCTAATCATTGGAAGAGATGCTGCATTAGTTACAGCTGGTTTTGTTATCAGATATAAAAGTTTACCCCCACCTGTAAGTTTATAAAATAGTATAGTTTGTTTCTCATTTTTTGTTTAATTTCTCAATAATTTACAAGATTAGCAAAGTAAGTACACACAAATCAGAGATTATCTAGGTATGTACAATCACATAACTTATTTTTGCCACCTACTGGTGGTGGCACTTTCATTATTTCGTTTCAATTTTTACGCTGTAATAGTTGGTGCAGTTATTGTAGTAATAGGGGGTAATGAACTACTGCTGTGTTAAACATCTGGATGTGTCTTTCACTGTTATGGGCAGGTGTTTACTTATTGTTAGTTGATAGATTGTTACTACTTTTTAAGAAAATAATACATATGAATTTGATTTGTAATTGGATATAGTGAACAATTTTTAAAGTGAGAGCAAAACTTGAAACAATAATTAGAAGCCTGTGTTACAGATCCGTTTTTTTTAATTGCAATATGTAATGATATTTAAATATGATAATATTTAGTATATTACTATTTGTTAATTTCAAGTTGTTACTAAATCAGAACAGAAGGTTTGTCCAACTTTTATCCTTCATTATGTATCACTTACATTCTCCTTATTAATGTTATAGTTGTTGCAAGTTTTAAAACTTGACCTTTTTGTAAATGTTACTTACATTACTCTACACATGTGTGTAAATTGACCAAAATAAACCTTTATTTTCCTTAGTTGTATCTGTATGCTTACGTAAAGTGTTTGTATCTTAATTTTATTTATTATTATTTCAGAGAACCTTGAGCAGATATTTCGACGTGACGCATGCAACAGCCCAACTCGCGCCCACATTCATCAGTAAAGTTAACACTGCAATACAACTTTTATTGGTAAAAATTACTTTTCAATCACCTTGACACGGAAATGAACTTATATTGATTTAAAAAAAAAGTAGGGCGAGCTTTTATTTTTGTATTGATTCTTGTTACGCAACCTCGATCAAAATTTAATTTAATGAACGTGAATATATATCATAATCGAAATCGTATTAAAGAAATGCTTACAAAAATTAATTTATGTTACTAAGTTTTTATTAGAAATATAAGATAGCAGACCTAGTGGACGTAATGCATGATGTAGATCGGATAAGTTTTTTCAATCTGACCATCTAACTTCAGTTTCAAGAAGGCATCTCATGATGATGATGGTGAGATGTAATGGAGGAAGACTCTCGTCAAGGTGGATAGACAATCTGGTGTAGGTCATCTTTGGAGGAGGGCTCTTTTCAACAATAATGATGATGAAAATAAAGAAGCCGCCCAATATTAACACAAGCCACCGAGTCTTTAATCTCTTAAACCAAGTAGTTTCCTCATTCTGATCTAATTTACAGAAATAACTACTGTGACCAATATAGACAGACTGACAAGAGATCTCCCTACAGTTAAAATAATTTTGAATTGCTACGATTTAACTAAATGTATAGATGTGATAACAGTAGTACTTTTAAAGGTTTTGAATAAAATATGAAGTACTATATCACCTCTGTTTAATTTTTTTTTCAGGTGGGTACTACTCTTGCATCACCTGTGTTCGGTTATATCAACCACCCAGCGTTGCAAGTTCTTTGCGGTATAACTGCGGCGTCAACAGTCGTGTCCGCTGTTAGTTATCTTACTAAAAAGGACACTTACAAGATTTTTAGAAAAAAATTATGATAAATTTATCAAGACCTGTCTACCTTGTAGACCGTTTTATATATGTAAAAATGTAAATAAATTATAAATGTTAACTATTGTTTTATTGAAAATTGAAACGAGATTACAAAGTTACATGAAAATACTACATTGAATCAGCAACATACACCTACGTCTTGAATGAGTAATTTTCATTATTACTTCATGACCTAGACATTAATTTCAATAAACGGGTTGTTGGAATTTAGCCTGCATTGTATTAATCACGATAAAATAATTTTTAAGCACGCCTTAATTAAATATCGTTATCTCCTACAATCTGTTTTAAATGTACTACTTAACCAATTTAATAAAACAAGTTAAAAATATTTTGCTACACAAAGTTTACTATTGCGTTGATGAATATTTAAGTGATAAAAAAAGCGTGAACTCTCTCGTAGCATGTTAGACAGTAAGGCATCTTAAAAAAATTAAAAAACTTGCTCTCATTCTTCTCAGGGCTGAGGCGTTTCTTTTGAAAATTGATTATAGATTCTGACGAACAATAAGTGAACGTATGTTCGTATGTTAAATAAAAACTTTGACTTTAATCCTTAGGTATTCGCTTCGGGATCTTCTTCATTTTAATATTTGTGGAAGAGGTGATTACTCTACTTTGTTTTAATTAGTCTGGGACAAACTTGCACCTCCACGTACACAGGACCGCCAAGGGTTAATGTTCAAAAAGAAGCCCATCAACTGGCACCTGGATCATCATCACTCTTACTATAAGATTAAAAATATCAAATATATCATCTACATGTTTTTGTTTACAACTACGATTTAATTATTACATAAAAATATTTCTAATTAATATTAACCGTATGATACAATTTTACTGCTATGAATGTAAAGAAAAAACACTTTAATCATGCGTAAGAAATTTATATTTTCGTAATAATTTCAATAATTGCAAAGGAAACTATATGCAATACAAATGGGATAGTAATAAACGTAGGATACAAAATATTGATCAATTTATTTTCTCATTCTATTCACATGGATAAACATTTGCACAAAATATTAAAATCATAAAAAAATATGAAAAATAATACAAAATTATTCGGAAAGTTTCAAATTGAATTAGCCAATATCTGAAATAATATAAAAGTAAAAAAAAAAAGAATCCGTGACGCCAACTCTTCACTCTTAATTTAACGGATGTATAGAAAGTTCAGATTCTTAAAGCCAAAGCCATTTTTTTTATAAAAGATCTATAAAAATAATAATCATGTGGAATGTTGCACATTCTTTTCGAAATTTTAGTATGATTAGTATAATGAACTCAGTATGATGGTTAGTAAAATAATTAAAAATCACATAGACGGAGACAAACTTATTCTGTAAATATGGTAATATAAGCAGTGTCACACACATTATAATTCCATGAATGCTCTCTGCGAAACGATTCAGTTATTTTTTCTAATTATTTCTAAAACATTTTCGCTAAATGAAATCTATAAAACTCAGTTGTCTTCAATTCAAAGCTGTTTTATAAATGTGAATGTTACTAATCAAACACTGAACTCTAAAAGTTACATATGTAATAACTAATATTTATTATGATAATAGATGGATGTGAATTATGCAATACTTTAACATTATATAATGGACTAAATGGATGGTGGAGGTTAATCTCTGCAAAGGCACACATACAATGGATGCTCATTTTGTTCACTTTAATAACTTTTAAAAAATAAATAACATAGGTAAGCTACCTATGTACATAACTTTTTGGTATAAAACATAAAAAGAAACTGTAAGTCAATTTCCAAAAACATTTCCTGTGGATAGAAAGATTTTAGCTTATAAAAGGAAATAATAAGTTACAGCATACATGCTTATTTCTAAGTACGCAGGAAAACCTATTTGCTCAATAAAACCAAATTCAATGTAACATACTAAATTCCTTAGCTAAACTGGCGACTAGTAGAACAAAATTAGGTAAATTTTAGTGCCTGATTATAATCGATGTAGAACATATATTAAATGTCCTAATCTCAACTAGGACTAATATGAATATGAATAAAATATTCACAAAAAATTAAACAAATATATACTCTACCCTATTATTTTTACACACATAAAATACCAAATCATAATTATTATGGCAGCTAGTATTCTAGGAGCTTTTATAAAATCGTGTACTCTATAAACAATATAAATATCTCGAGGGGTGCAGACAGAAAATCTTGTACATAAAACCTTTATTCTTAAGCTTGTGTAATACATTAAAAAAAAACTGTAAAAAACTGTTTGTCTTGAAAAAAAAAATTAAAAAAAAATCATATAAAGTTTAAAAGAAGAGCAGTTAGCCCACAAATATTAAGTTATGGACATACATCATCACATAAGTTACATTCTTATGTGTCTTTTATATATTCATGTTGTAAAAAGCACATACATGAGACTTTTCTAAGTAAAAAATTAAATAAATAGATGAAGCTGACTTTCTACAACCAATACTTCTATTAAGTTTTAGTAGTGTCTATATTATTCTACGGAACAAACATCAATGAAGTTGACTTTGTAAAAGAAATAATTACACAATTGAAGATAATACTTTTTTTTGGATAAATTAACTTTCAGTTATAAGCACCAATTTTTATCAGAAAGTAATCAATAACATCAAAAGTTAACAATTAAATGTCACATTGAATAAAAACTTAATACACTAAAGTTACACAATTGTACAATAAAAAAAAAACATTAATTGATTGCACTAATTGTTGTAAACAAATAAAGTGTGAAATTATAGAGATGATTATATTACCAATATGTAGTGGCATTATTAACTTGCTTCATTATATTATAATTGTTACACATATTAATAGTTAATCTATTATTTAGCATGCAAATACACATTAGGTAAATGAAAATGGTATGATAATTGTCAAAGCAAAAGATTAGTTTAACCAACCTTATTAATTAACTCATCACAAATTGCTGTTAGTTCTTCGTTATCTTTGATTTTCTGAGCAAGGGACTCCTGTAATGAAGAAGCATGTACTTCACTCTTTTTAAGCATGGCATTTAGTTTAAGAATCTCTGCTTGATGAGCCTTCTTCACTAAATCAAGTTCAGCATTTGCTTTATTCAGTTGCTGCATTGCATGCTGTCTCAATGTTTCATACCTAGCCTCCAATTTCTGTATTACATCATTGTTCTCTTCTACAGTTCTCTTTAGAGTTTCTTCATTGCTTTTATAGCCTTGGATTATTACTTTACATCTCTCATATTTAGTATGCACATCATTAAAAGCATGCTCCATTGATGCCAAATGAGCAGCAGCTTCATCTCGCTCTCTAAGTAATGTAGATCTTTCATCTGTCCATCTTTTGGTTTCAGCTTCCCGTTCACCTATGAGTGAAGAAATCGTACGTTCATATTCTTCCATAACTACACTCATTTGCTTGTTATTCCGCACTTTTTCTGCAACACGCTGTGAGAGAACTTTTTCTTTCTCTGAATATTCCTCATTTTGGTCAGATAGCTTCTTAACTTTTGTTTCACATTCATCCAATCTGTCCCGTAATTCTCTGTTAATATCCCTTAAACTTTGGGCTTCTTCTTCTTGGGCTGTTAACATCTCTTTAACAGCTCGAAGTTGTTCCATAGTATGTGGATCCATATCTGCAGGCCTGGTTATGACAGGTGGGGGTGGTGGAACAGTTGCACCCAATGTTAAAAGACGATCAATAGTTGCAATAGCAGGAGAAACTGCACTGGATTTAACTGATGCAATTTTTGATACAGATGGCTGGCTTCTGTTAATAGCTGGAGTAACAACTTGAGTTGGTTTCTCAGGAGGTCCACTATTACTTGGTTGCATAGACAATTGTTGCATTGAGTTCAATATACTTTGCTCTGCACTTGACATTGTACTGTGTGCAGAGTGAACTGTTTCCAAAATCTATAATTTTTGGATAATCAGCGGAGACATGGTCTCCTGAAATTAAAAAGTGTAAATTAACAATTTCAAGGACTGTGCAAGTTAACATTTAATAAAGAAATAATTTAATATAGCGATTGGATTATCTTTGTAATTTATTAGGCAATAAAATTAATGTTACTTACTTTATGATACCAATAGATATGGACACAAATTATGAAATTGTAAACATCCCACGCATTAAGCAATGAACTAAATAAAAAGTATTATTGCATTAAATGGCCAGAGAAGGCATATTTCGTTGAAATAAACGTTGTGGATCAATTACACTTTAAAGTTATAATCTAATTATAAAACCGTTTATTACTATTACTTTTATCACTTATAACTTTACTCCTTAGTAAACATTATAATTTTAATTTATTGTTCATCGGATGGATGACATCAGTCCTGTCCACAGATGGAAGTTTAATTCATGAAACAGATTATTACATATGCAATGACTAACTTCAGCGACTATAGATAAAATAAAGAGTAAATTGTGTTACCACACACAATAATTACGTAAAATCTTTTTTAAACTTTGGACTGGTAAAACAAGAATTAACATTTGGAAAAAAAATATAGTAACAGCTTTCATCTTATTTGCATCAGCTAAGTTTTTAGTGCCAAAGTATTTTTTTTTTTTTTAATAAAATTGTCTATAATATTACAGACTTAGCTGAAGGTAGCAAAATGTAACCTCAGACAGCTAACCTTTTTTTTTCTTTGGTACCGTGAGAAAATCATCATAAGATACCCTGCTTATGGGAAAAGACAGAGTTATGTGCGATTTGTACCCACTAAAACTCCCTCGGCGGTCATCTTTAGTGCATTACGGGTGGCCCCGGGGTCTCTTAGAGAAACTACCAGTGTCTTCCTGCACTACACATAAGCACATCACAGACAGGGCCATACCAACCCCAGAACATTCGCTTTACTGTTACAATGACGAGACCACATCGCATTGATTGCTCGATCTGGGCTCACTTAGTGAGCAATGAACCTTTAAAGCCCGCAACCCTGAGAACCCTTTTAGTCGCCTTCTACGATAGGCAGAACTTACCTTTTTCCTATTCTTGGTAGCCTGAGACTACAGGTTTGTCAGCCAGCTACCCTTAAAAAACTTTTCTGTAGATGACGAAAACACATCAAAAATAAATACATAGATAATACAAAGTAAAATGTTACCTTTGCGGAGAAACATGTTTTATTCCATACATAAAGTATACTTCATCCGATGTAACAGGAAAGCTAGTCGACTTTCACTGGACGAAGATAGAAAGTAATGAGCTTCAAAGTAAATGAAAATTCGTGTGTTTTTAGCTAATACAATTTTTTTTTCAGAATTGTTATTTCTTCTGTTAAGATTATAAAACTTAAGCATTATAGTATATGGATTTTTTTGTTTGTAGACAATATGTTACTTTTTTATAAATTACAGAATCCTGGTGCCGATATTTAAACAGGTGCAACTACTCAAACGACTGACTACCTTTGTATTAAACAAAAAATTATAAAACAATGATTTTTTTTTTATTCTACTATGCG
This sequence comes from Byasa alcinous, assembly GCA_018246375.1. Lineage (NCBI taxonomy): Eukaryota > Metazoa > Arthropoda > Insecta > Lepidoptera > Papilionidae > Byasa > Byasa alcinous. The sequence continues at coordinate 6,770 of DWMX01001375.1, read as the reverse complement.
ACGAGACGAGCAAGACGTTCACCTGATGGTAAGTGATACGCTTGCCCATGACAACCCGGCGCTAGTTAAGATGGTACACACTGCACCACATAGCGCTCGTCGCCTTGAGAGATAAGGTATTAAGTCTCGTTACCCCAGTAATTACACTAGCTACAGCGCCTTTTAAACCGAAACACAGTAATGTTTGCACACTACTATTTGGCGGTTGAAACAGGAGCTGCGGTGGTACCCATCTAGACGGTCTCCGGTAACAGAGACCTATCACCTGGTGAAAATGATTTATAATCATAAAGAAAATCGTTTCGAAAATCGGAGGTGTAATATTAGGTAATAATCATTCATTTAAATACTGTTTTATTTTTAATTTACGCGTGTACTAAGAATAAACCCTGCACATAAAATTCGAGCTATAATGATAAACAGAAATTCAAGTTAAGTTAACATTTCCTATTTCCCATCCCCTAATTTTTTATGCGGGTCAATAGAGTACTTCTATATTTTTGGTTAACAGTTTACATAGCAAAAAAAAAATATGTAAATTTAGAATTAAATAAAGAGATCAATCTTTTCTTTTTACATTTATTTGAATGAAATAAAACTATACTCCCACGATAAATTTATCAGTTTTGTACATTTCATAAGCAAATTCCTCGTCGTGTGTTGGATCGAATTCCAAACCTGAAATTATAAAGTAAAAAAAAAATTAGCATGAATTAGAAATAAACATTAATTCCTTTAAAAAAATAACAAATTATAAAACTGTGTACAAAATTTATGTAATTAAACGACATAAACGTGTTTCTTACCAACGTATTCAATTTCGAGATTAAAGGGCCCATTTATTTTATCCATACAAGATATACCGAAATGTGTCACCTTGTCAAATCTCATACGATTTTGTTTATCTTGTAGCCGTCCCTTGGATCCCAATACAAATTTGGAAAATGGTATCTGAAAAAGTTTCTTATTGTTAGGTTAGTGCAAGTAGCAGTATGAACAGGCCCCTTGCAGTCTTTTTTATTCCCTTGGGATTCGGGACATTCACATTCAAGAGATTCAAGGCCGTTAAGTGCCAGTTGGTGGATAACGCATGTCCTCGAAGCATCGGTTTAGTCCCGATATTAAATTATATTTCACATCTTTCAAAGTTAACATTCTATACATTAAATATTTTTTTAAAAGACTACTTTAACCTTGGGAAGCAAAAAAGAGTTCATTTGTAACACTTTATTTATTTGTTGTCGTACCTTAGCAATTTGCCAATATGGTCCACCCCTAGTATACAATACGTAATGATAGATGTCATTCCAGGTTATATCATAGTAGCCTTCACAAGATATGTTGAGCAAATACGATCTTCCATCGCCTCTAACTTTTAGTACTAATGTATTGTACAGATTCCAATTAAAAGTAGTTTCTCGTTTAAAAGATTTCTAAAAAAAAAAACAATTATACAAATTATTTTAATATAATTAAAATATGTATAGAATGTATCTCGTTCTTTTGAAATGTATAAGTATGAGCAGGACGAGCAATAAAATTTATAAGTATTTACTAATACAAATTAAATTATTTTCTACAGTCAATGATCAGGTCTCCTACACCATGTTACAACTGACGACTTTGGTGTTGTATCGACATCTAGTTAATAGATTGGGTGTATCATTTACAAAGTTCGTCTTATTTCGTCTATAAAGGTTCCTCAAACAGTCTATGAGCCTGCGCTAATAGCGAAAAGTAATGAATCGATTTTCCGATTCCTTAGCTGGAAGAGGAGTCTCTGACGATAGTTTGTGTTACCATCATCATTTTGGGTAATTAATAACGTTCACATCTGTGCACTAAATTTGCTAGTCGATTTTCAGCGCCAACGTTTGTTTGTCATGTTTTTGGTATTAATTGGCAGTGAATGCAATTGATTAAAAATTGTTTTACAACGCCTATGATACTTAAAACGTTACGAGACTCGCGAGCAATAGTAACACAAAAAGTTTCAACATAAATAAACAGAAGCATAATCTATACTTTAAAGTTTTTTACACACGGTTTGGACCCTTTTTTTTAAAGGATTATTCTTTTCAAGAAAAATAGGCTATCAAAAGAGGAAAACTGTAAAAAGTTGCTATAAATAAAAAAAACCTAACTATGTATGCGTCGAATTGAAAACCTCGCCCTTTTTAGTCCCTTTGGTTTTAACTTATCACCAGATAGCACTGGAGAATAAAAACCTCCATGCCATTTTCTACTGATCTCTACAAAAGAATTGTAATTTATTCGCTTTCCATTTTAAAAGATATAAAATAAATTAACATAGGCAGCGAAACCACTACCGCTTTCGGCTATTTTATATTATGGATAAAATTTAAAAGGCTCAAAAGTATAAAAATGAAACTTATGCTTAAAGTTTATAAATTTCTTCTAAATAGTCATAAGGAGAAACTAACTATATGATGGAATTTTCAAGTTAAAACGTATTGCCGAACAGGTCTAAAAATACACTTCCGTATTGCACTAAACTCGTCCGTCAGTTTGTGGGTCGACGATGTATATATTTAGTTTTAAAAAAACCCATGCGCATCTACACTCAGCCAACGAAATATGTTCGTTAAATAAAATTGGTGGGCTGATGAATTTGATGTCCATATTGTAGAATACATACCTATCAATTCAGGAAAGATTATTAAGAAATCATAGTTAGATTTATGTACGTAGTCATCATTGAATACTAGTATAATTAATGTTAAGTTTAAATATCACGATAGTGTGACTTGGAGTGCTTACGGTATAAACTGCCAGAATATTGAATGTGTATTTGAATATTTGTCATATTGCAGAGTAAAATGTAGTTATAATTTAATAAATGAAAACAACTTACCCTTAGTCTCTTGGATCTGATTGCGCAATACCCCGCTTTTTTTATACGTCCATCTTTTGGCACGCTGACGTCTAAGTTACCGTGAAAATTTGCACGCCCAGCAGGGCTCATGTCGAAACTGCACTTGCTGTACCCTTCATTATGGTCGCTATCACTGCTAGCCACGAATTTGTCCAATACTTTTGGTTCATTGAAACACCAAATAATATCAGTTTCGCCTGAAACGATTTACAAATAACACGCATATTTGTATGTCGTATAGTCTAACCCTCAAAACAGGGTAATTAAACATTTTTAAAAAATTACAGGTATAGCTCCTGTAAATGTTTGTATTGCCAATACAACTTATCACATGAAGGACCACACATATTTTAATAGATTCGAAAATCTTAAACTTACATTACTAACTTTAAAAACACATTGACTCAAACTTCCTGTTTAAATACTTATGCCTTAATCTAGAGTTTTTTTTCATTTACGTCTAATTTTTAGTATTAATATATTACACTTTCTCTTAGACAGGCAGACTTGAAATTTGAATTATTTAAGTAAAATAAAAGCTTTTTTAATTATAGAATTCGTTATATCTTGATTATTGTACTATAATACAACTACGCAAATTCCTGATGCATGAAGCCGACTATTTTTCAATATTTTTTTTGTACGTTTAACATCAGTTACCAATTTTTATTAAACGAAAAAGTAGATTTAATTTCATCGGTACGTTCTTTCGCATCCTTTCAAATAAGGCAAATGTATCAATGTGACCAAAAGATAAAACGAAATGCAACTTTTTCTTCATCAAAAGATGGTTTCTTCTTACTGGTTAGGTATGGTAATCTTGTTGGTTATTTATGCAACATTAAAAATACGCTTCTGAGATTTTGACAAACTAACCTCGTAATTTAAATAGAAAGTAAGAAATTTCTAGAATATTGATTTAAAATCACATTTAACACAAATCATTTCCATAAATAAGTACTTCCATAACAAGTTTGTTTAAAATAACAAGACAAAGTGACTTAAAAAAAAATATTTATTGAATGTCACAAATTAAGAGGAATTAAATCAATTACCACAAGAGATAAATAATCATGCAATAATACTAACAAGTTATATAATATTTGATAAAAATGTGAGATTCAAGAAATTAATAGCATAACAGCACAAGAAATTAAAGCACCAATTAGTAAATTATGTTATATTAAAAACAAGCAATACAATATCAAAAAATCTATCTCCTGCTGCATAATTTAATGATAAAATCAACAACCTTAGAGTTATTAAAATCTTTACCTGTCAAATTATTAAATACCATATATGAATAGTTAAGGTACAAAAGTCATGTTATATTTTTTTGTCTGTACTTTTTTATTTATTTTTTGTTAATTTTTAATTTGCAGTATAATTATCTATACAAAAATATTCTGCTGTATACTCCATCCCACACACTGCATGTCTGTAGTCCAAATATATTTATTACCATGTTTGTAACATAAAGAAACTAAAATTTACATATACAAAATGAACTTGCTTTGGACATCTTTTCGTAATGAAGATGTAAAAAAAAGATATCAAATTATTTTTCAAAGTATAACACAATTGTTTTTCCTCAGTGACATTTGCTTTTATTAGTATTAAGTACTTCAATGATAAAATATATCAAAGTATGTATTGAATTAAATTTAGAACATATGTGGTTAAATGAAATGTTAATTCAAGTGTACTGGATAGTAAAATATAATAAATTAAAAGGGTACACATAATACCGTTGCTGAGAATTGCCTTTATAGGTTGATTACAGAATCATCAGTTTAAAAGCTACCTAAAAGAGTAATTATTGAAATAATTTAGCGCACTTGATTTATTAGTTGGTCACAAATTTTTGTCAATTCTTCATTATCTCTTGTTTTTTGTGCTAACGATTCTTGAAGCGATGATATTGTTATTTCATGTTTCTTAATTAATGCATTTAGTTTTGTTATTTCTGAATTATGATTTTTCTTAATATCCTCCAATGTTTTATTTGCATCATTCAATTTTTCAGATGTAATAGTTTTTAAATTGTTGTAAACTTCTTCATATTTTTTAATAGCCTCTTGAAACTCCGAAATATTATCCTGAAATATTTTCTCTCTATCCTTCATTTGTATGATAGCACTCTTGGATTTTTCATATTTAGCAAGAAGATCATTGAAAGAACCCTCAATGTTTAACAGATGATTTAGTGCTTCGTCTCTTTCCGATGTTAATTTTTGTATTGTTTCCTGAGTTTGAATTTTTTCACGCTGATGGTCTCCAATCAAACATGATATAGTTTTTTCATATTCTTCCATGACAATACTCATTTGTCTATTACTAAGATCTTTTTCACTAACCTGCTGTAGTAATTTATTTTCTCTCTCTTTTAAAATATTACTTTCACTTGTCAATTTTTGAACTTTTGATTCTAAATCCTCAACAGTTCGCGAACTTTTGTGTTCCATATCTTGCAAATTAGACCTCAACTCTCTGATTTCTTGTCTTAAATGCAATACTTCCTGATCTTGCTTTTGTAATATAACTCTAAGGGACTGTAGACGGTCAACTTCTTGGTTATTGTAAATAGATGAGAAACGAGGAGTTCTAGGCGCAGCTGTAGGAGGAGTGTTCCCAGGAATGTTTATTAGTGTTTCAGTAGCTACTCGAGTTGGTGGTAAAATAGCAGATACACTACGTATTAATGCTGGAACAGGTCTCGTATTTGGACAATCCAATTTGCAATTTTCTGTTTTGATAACGGGAGGAACGGCTTGCATTGGTTTTTCTTTCATTAATAACGCCCCCATTGATAGCGAGTGCTTTGGTATAGCAAGGTAATTATCCGTGGACGTAGTACTTCCTGTTTCATATCCAATGTCACTCTCGGAATTCTCCGCTGAATCCATGGCACTTCCGAACTGGATAAGTTTATGTTGAGCATATAATGGATCAAATTTAACAAATAAACTTTCTTTTCCTCTGTCAACAAAACCATGATTTCGATTCGTTTCACTACATTTCACGAGATAATCTAAACTAGACGAATCTATAAAAACATTATCGGATGTTGGCATTTCTTGCATAGTAACATCGCAAATATTATCAATATCTACACCAGTTATTAAGTCGCTAGTTACATTACTTAGTTTTTCTATAAGATCCTTCGATTTCTTCGGTGACATTTTATCACTATTACTAGGATTTAACATCGCGTTCCAACAATTTTTTACGGTTACTAATGAATATCTTCTAAGTTATTGTCTATTTCAGTACTCCAAAACGTCGTAAAAATAAAACACAAAGATACTCTCAACACTTCAACGATTCCAACTTTCAACGGATACAAAATTTTTAAATTTCACCTATGAATTGGAAAGACTACGGTGTTGCCCACTAAAATTATTTTTTAATCGCCAAACGGCATGAAAATGTCTATTTAAAAATCGAACTTTGCAAAAGATAAATATAAATTTTATTTTGATTAAAAGTATTAACTGCTATCCCAGTATTTTTTTTATAAATAATCCTTTGGAAGTGATAAAACCTTTTTCTTGAAGTTTACCATTTAAATTAATAAACACACACGACTATAGTATTTTTAATTATTTCCCATACAGTACCAGAAGTATATATTTATTTTATACATGCTGTTATTATTAACGGTATTACGGAAAACTTACTTTACTACTGAAAGATTTACACTTTTAGAAAAGGATGAAGAAACATTCGCATTTGACAGTTGATAATAAATACACAATCAGAATGCAAGTACGATATGAACTTATGAAGGTGTGAATCACATATTTTTTATAAATTCTCTCACACATACGAAAACTGATTATTTAATCGGAATTAATTGTTTTATTGGGCAAAA
>DWMX01001374.1:0-15958 GCA_018246375.1 Byasa alcinous | reverse complement strand
GAAATAATAAGAAAACTTGCGTCTTACATTGAGAAAATTTCTAACGATGCAATTTTAAACAGAGGGAGATTCTTCATTGGCCTATCAGGTATACGTGTATGATTTAACTTCTAATATTGTTTCATATCATGGGGTCTACTAGTGATGTAGTTGATCATTATATTTTATTAACTTAAAATATTTCAAACGGCTTATGATGTGTTAGGATCATAGCTTCACAAGGATCTGGTAAAGGTAGCGGGGAATTGCATGATAAGGGCACAAAGGTCAGCCGATGGAAATAGCAATTGCATTGACAAATTTTTTCTTGATCTAAACATTTTTCTTACTATCTATAAATTCATAATATTTATTAGTTCCAAAGTATCATATTCATTGTAAACATTTCTATATAATTCAGGTGGATCAGTAGTTAAATATTTATGTGAAGGTCTACCACAAGTAGCTACAGATTGGTCAAAGTGGACACTGGCATTTTGTGATGAGAGACTTGTATCCGAAGACAGTGAAGACTCCACATTTGGTTGTTATGAGAGAAATTTAATACCTAAAACTGATCTGAATAGAAACCAGTTTGTTGTCATAAAGCAAGGAGTTACAGGTAACACAACACAATGAGTTTAAATATGTTATTTAATTATTATCATTAACCAGTTCACATTATCTTAATATACAAAGAGTCTGTAGATAGTGTAGTGGTAATAGTAAGCCTCAATCTACTACTTTTCTAATTCAATCCAAGAATCAAACTAAAGATCTTCATATTACAAAACAAGTGCTTAGCCGCTATGCCACAAATGCAGACAAAAGTAAACTGGTGGCAAGAATTTATGGTCAACATTAACTTGACCTTATTGAGTCCTTTAGTGCTTTGCTAAAACATTTAATGTTTTCTTTAAACTGTTTATTTCAGCTATTGAAGCAGCAAAAGACTATGAAGAAAAATTAAAAGAAGCGTTTAAAAGTGACGACTTCAAATTCGATCTGCTTCTATTGGGTATGGGTCCAGATGGACACACATGTTCATTGTTTCCTGGGCATCCTTTGGTAGATGAAGTAAATGTGAAAGTAGCAGCTATAACAGATTCACCCAAACCTCCACCAGAGAGAATAACATTGACTTTTCCGGTAATCAATAATGCAAGAAACTGTATTTTTGCTTGCAGCGGCAACGGTAAAGCTGATATGATCAAGGTAATTATAGCAACCAGTATATTCTTCTTCTAAGTTGTATTTCCTCATGACTGAGGATCGTGGTCATCATGTGTTGTGAAATACACGACAACTTACTTGGCAGTTATAATGGAGTGGTTTGTCATTGCCTTCTCCATTATGGCATTGCATTCTCCAGCAACCAGTATAGGTTTGTTTAAATAATAAAAAGGGTTTTGGGTAATTGCTGCGCATTAGCCTCATACTAAATCATTGACAAACTTGATCAATTAGTCGCCAACATCCATCTTGATAGGTACCACCCCAGAAGCTATTTCTGTTTACATTAAATGAGCAGTATAGCCACTGAAATTACTAGGGTAATTAGACTGAAACTGAAAGCATCAAATTAGATAACTTGCTATAAAACTGAATCAAAATAAATTTTAAGTTCCTGCTAGCTATAATGCTGTAGAAAAGCACATTTTTTTAATTACCCTCATCACATAGTGGCCTGGTGCATGCCTTGTAACAGAGGATGTTGGTTCAAGGAGTTTGGTTAATGGACGGTTTTTTTGATCTCGCCTAGTTACCCATATTAAAACCATATGGAATTGATAAAAAACAACTTGTGGTCGCCATTTTGTCTTTGAAATATCTAAATTATTCTAATGCATAAATTTTGATGTATCTTTTTTAAAATTTCGCAATTTTTCAGAGAATCCTTGTCGATAAAGAAGACTTGCCAGCGGGTCGGGTGAAGCCTGATAGTGGTTCAGTGTATTGGATTGTAGACGATGCAGCCGCCGCACATTTATAGAACATATAAATAAACAAGCTCTTCCTTGTCTTAAAATGAATACACAAGTGTTATGTTGTTGCTTTTGAATAATATATACCTTATAAATAAGTAAATAACAAAGAACCACATAACTATTTTCATCTGTTGGTGATAAGAAATAACAATAAGACATTTAAATTTCAATACCTTGAACTGCATCATAGCACATGTTTTCTTCCATTCCCTTCCATTAATCATAAAGCTAATCCAATCATCTTTCATACAATTTATCCGTCGTCTTATCAGTTGGTGCTGTTATACTATTTAGTATTATGAGCGTATGATGAAGCGGTAATAGTCACGTGACTATTACCGCTTCATCAAGGCTCTGAGGATACGGAATCCGCGAGCTGAATATGACGAATAATTATTTTTAAATGAAAAGAATAGGTTAGGTGGGGGTTAAGAGGAAAGTAATGTACTTGGAGTTGAAGACTAGAAGGGGGAACAGGTGCTTCCAATCATTCACATCCATATGCATTTAGACATATATAAATATGTAACTATATCATTTAAGGTAATAAAACCTTATTGGGTTACAAACACTTAAATTATACTAGTTGTGTTCTAATAAGAATTTAAAGGGTTTATATTTTTTTAATTGTAATTATATCTTTATCAAGTGAATAAAATAATGAACAATTTCTCTTTTTTATTTGGCGCAGTTCGGCGATTTTGAGATATTTTTAAGAAAGACATACTAACTTTTGTATAAATTAATTTCATTGGTGGGCTTGCCGAAGACTGTCTAGGTTATGCTACCATACAGTGGTTTGCAAACATTACTGCAATCCGATTTGAGTTGTTATACCTAGTGAAGTTACTGGGGTAACGAGACTTTTAATTTTAATTATCGCCACATAAGGGCGGGCGGTACATTTACAGCCAGCCGTATGTTATACTCGTCTAGCAAAACAAAATTAATTCGAAATCTAGTTCAGAATCTGTCAGTTATCCTTCGGCACTTTCATTAGGGTTTTTATAATTAAATTATTCTTTGTTAAGAGAAAAACAAAGGGTTTCTCGGGACAGTAAGGGAATATGACGTACTTTGTAATCTCGTCTATCGGATAAGATATCTACAATCCCGTTCCTCATCAGTCCGTTGTGTCATCATGCAATAAAACTGCGCATCGTATTCAATGTATATTTTCCCTCGTACTTTCAAATGCCCGCGAGATCATGACAGCATTCGTTCACATAAAAAAAGACCTCGACTATTTTTATAATACGGTTTACCAGTTTACATTACGATTACCCATCTAAGACATACTTTCATATTTTTTTTTCACAATAATATTAATTACAAAAAGTCCTGTCAACTAAATACAAAAAAACTTTAGCGCGCATAGCGCCCTAAACACTTACATTCATATACATATTATATATATATAGAGATAAGATATACATAACTACCGTTAATTTATTATTTTAATTAAAAAAAAAACATGTAAAACTATCGGAGCGGATTTACGCGAACATAATTGAGATAAGATGGCGCCGCGCGGAAAAATAGAAACCGTTCGTAAACGAGAGCGACGCGCCGGAAACGGACGAATAATCACCCCATCCCTTTCGCACGTCAAGTTTTTTCTTATTATTCGCTTCATTGAATAATAAAAAAAAATTAATACAACATTAAATACTAAGGCTTAGCGCCATCTATACGCGGCGCCATCGCGCTACTACACTAGACTTTCATAATGAAAAAATGTTACAATATTATTAACAGGTTAAAAGATTGCAGTTCGAATCGTTATTTAAAAAAAACATTTTTTACAATATCAGCCACATTTGAATTATACGTTGACGAGTTTATAAATAAATCGGGCGAGGGCAACGTTTAACTGTAGTCCAGCTAAATTTTAACAACCAAGTTAAAACCATAGACATCAGCTAGACACCGACAAATTGACAAGGGCAAAATGCTAACCGTAAAACTTGAAATCGACGCCATTTTATATTGACGAAATTAAAAAAAAAATTGTTAAAATTTAGCTAAGGATTTTTTTACTGTTTCACGACCACCCCGCAACATAAGTTACTCGGCTCTTTATTATGATGCATGACCGAACCAGTTTTGCCGGTCCTCTGCAGGCCATATCGCGATGTCAAAGAAAATCAAAAGATGGTTACTACCAAGCCAGCCGTTAGTTCTTGATATCCAGACACCAGCCTTTGGTTCTTAGGAGCCACATAAATGAACTGGTCCCAGTGAGCTAATAATCTCGTCTTTGGAAGTTCATTCGGTCCTGGAAAGTAGCTCCAACTCCTTGCGTGGACCGTACTTGATAGCATGCTCTATGTGAGCCCGAAACTAGCCCGTGTAATCCAAAATTTGGTCCTTGAAAATCTAATAACGATCTTTGAAAGCCAGATGCGGATTCTTGAAAACCAGATCTTTGGATTCCATATCCGGATCCTTGAAATTCACTTAGCGGTAGTCTGGGAGATCCATAAACTGGTCTATGCGATCCATTAAACCCCGGTGGAGGAAAAACTGGTCCAACTATTCCGTGTCCCGGTCCATGCGTGCTATAAACCGGTACTCGTGTACCAACTAGGGTTGTTCTTCGCGTACCAGAGACCACAAGTGTACGAGAAGACAAGATTGGCGTTTGACCTGCTATGATAGTAGTTTGTGAGTTCATAACAGCATTCTGAACATTAAAGACTGATCTCTGAACCGTAAGAGTCGGTCGCTGGGGCATAAAAACAGAGTCTTGAACATTAACAATTGGTCTATCAACGTTTAGTGCTCGATTCTGAACATTGAGAGTCAGTCTCTCGACATGTGGTACCTGTGTCTGAGTATTCGCAGTTGGTATCTCGACATCTGGCGCCGGTCTCTGGCTATTTAAGTTCGATCTCTCAACATCTGGCGGTGATCTCTGGACATTCACGTTCGGTTTCTCGACATGTGGCACCAGTCTCTGGCTATTCAAGTTCGGTCTTTCAATGTCCGGCGGTGGTTTTTGGACATTCAATTTCGGTTTCTCGGCGTCTGGCGCCGGTCTCTGGACGTTCAGAGTTGATCTCTCATCGATGGCACTTTCGTTGTTCGGTGCCGGACTCTGAACGTCCATGACCGTTTCATGATCTTCGGCCTCCGATTTCTTGAAGTTTAAGGGTGGTGTTTCAACTCTTAGGGTCGGTTTCTGGACTTTTAAAGCAGGTTTGCAGTTAAGACCTGGCCTCTCGGCGGTGAGGGACGGTCTCGGAACGTTTGAAGCCGATCGTTGTGTGTCTAAGTCTTTTCCTCTCGAGTGGAGGAGCGTCAGTATCCGCGAGTATAATGAGGACGGCGCAAGAGCATCCAAGTTCGTTAATGCAGCAGATCTGCTCCGGGGGGGTGGGGGTGTAGGAGATGATGGTGTTGAGGACGATGACGAGGAAATTGGCGAGGGTTCTAAAGGTTCAAAGGACTGTGAGGTTGCGGGAGGTAAGTTGGGTGGGGGATGAGTCGACGATCCCTGCTCTATGTACACGTGTCGGACGACTTGGAGGAAGTGCGCCTGAAAAAGGAGAAAATACAGGTGATTCAACGGTTCTCAACTAATTATTTAGTTTTCGACAGCATAGTGAGTTTTAATTGAACTACGACTGTTACAGGTCTGAGACCCCATACTGACCATATAGGGCTAATTGGGAGCCCAATAGGACTGGGAGTAATTGGGCTTGCTTGCGGCCGGCTTCGACGCAGCGCTTCGACCGCCGCCCGCGCCGCTCTCCTGCTGTAAGATCAACATACGATAGTACACTTATTGAAGGTTTAACAGCATCGCTCAGTTCACCACATTCACAGCGAACCTTGCGACCCACCTTCTCAGATTAAGTATTAATTGCTTTGTTAATATGTTAAAGTTAATTTTTCAATAGTTGATTTTAATGTTGTTAGTGCAAACTAATAGTGTGCGAGGCGAGGTAACCAATCGACGCGGACGGCGACCTTTTTTTTATAATTAATAGCGCCATACTAGTCAATGCCCACAGTTTTGTCCGCGCATCAAACCAGTCAGAACTCACTCGGCCGTACATTTAAAGTACTACATATAAATATACATATATACTTAATATACAGACTATTTAACTATCATGACAAATATTGTAAAAAAATTATTAAAATCATGCATAATTTAAAAATTGAGTAAGGCGGGTAGTTTATAACATATAGATAAACATACATATAGACATTTGTGGTTACATTACAAATACATGCGCAGGGACATCAAGTACATAAACGAATACATATTATATTCATATATATAGACTTACCCGCCTATTATGACTATTGTTCACCCGAACATCCATCTACAAATGAGAGCAAACACTAAGAAATACAATAAATCAAAATATACAATGTAAAATGCGTGCATTAAATTATTAGACGGCATAAAAACAAATTGTTTTTTTAAGTTCATGCAGAGAAAAGAGAGTACACTATAATATTCATTATAATGTATAATGATTGAAAAAAAACTTTTATAACTTAACAGCAAATAAATGTTTGTCATTGTATGTGTAAATTTAACTACATGTTGTAGTGTTAAAATACAGCAATATTTATATATTGGCGAATTACATTCTCTCTATATTTTTTAGTATCGAGAGAATTCTTATGATACCCAGCCTTCTTGAGATTGTGGATATTTTAACCACTAAAACCGCTTCGGTAATTTTTATCGTTTGTCATGAGATCTGTTTTGATACACTCTCGCCACGAACGCGGCTGGGGAGACAACATCCAATCACTGTCCTTTTCAAAGAATTCTCTCTGTTATCTAATCTCTTGCCTGTTCACTTAAGTCATTATAATATAGCATTTAATTTTTCGCTATTGTTGTTATATTCTTTCTTATTTTTTAATGGAGTTATAACTGACGAAAGTTCTTATGATGTCAAGTGATAATGAGGCTGAAGATGGTAGTGTCTTCACTCAGTTCTTTATAAAATATCTAAATTTTATGTGGCACAGAATTAGCGATGTCTTTCCGCGTCATGAACAACGCGTGGCATATCCTAGTGTGTGTGCCTGGTTTGTACATTCTTTGTATAAGAATGCGTGTGTGTGTTTGTGTTTTATGCATGTTCGTGCATCAGTACCTGGTGCTGCTGGGGCGCATGGTGATGCGGGTGGTGGTGTGGCGGCGCGGGTATATAGAGGTGCGAGCCGGCGCCGAATGGTGGCGGCGTGCCGCTATGGAATGCCGCCTTCTCGTAGCTCTGTTAAACGATTAAAAATTACTTAACTTAAAACAACATCTTGTAATTTATATACATACCTAATTATCACAGGCTGAAATACCATTACAGACTGTAATAAATTTAATTGCCTTTATGGCACAGTGGCTAAACGCTTGCCTTATAACACAGGTTCAATTCCAATGTAACATGTAGTTTGGTTGAAGGTAGGGCTTTTTTGGCTAACTACCATCCTCATATCGTAAATATTCCACATTCTAGGATTGCAGGATTCCCATTGTGATCACTAGATTTTTCTGGGCAAGCACCTTATACCATCCACGGCCTCATTGCATTAAAGATAAAGATAAGATAATAATTTACAGTAATTTTTTTACATATCAATAGACAACACTAAAAATATAAGTTTCTTACTAAAAACCCGGTGTTAAAAAGATTTGTCCATGAAAATATAGAATGATAGCATGGACTATATTTTGTACAATATAAAATTTTTATTAACGGTACAGAAATTAGAAACATGGATTTTGCACTCTGTTTCGGTTAATAATTTCTGTTGAAACTTTATTTTCTTTACACATGCTGTTTACCGTCCAGACAATTCTTTAGGCTATGTATTGGATGATGTGTTATTCTGTTAGTGTACTCACATTGACCTTGTTGAGCGCAACGTGCGTCTTGTTGTACATCACGTTGCCCAGATCGGCGCCACCGCCGGCCGGCTTGCTGCCGCTGCCAGAGTACGCTCCGCCTGGACAGGATCGGTATTCATGTTACACACATGATACAAAATATATGCAATATAACCTACTTGCATACCGTCTATACAGATTCATAGAAAATCTATGTTTTAAAATTGTCTACTGTCTGAAGTAATTCCATCTACCTTTGGTTGCTTGCTGTAACACGGAGAGAAATAATGTCCCACTAATTTCTTTAGCTACAAAACCCGTAAAAATTTCTGCACGCAAAAAATTGCCAGAAAAAATAGGCGCTGTGGTGGGCAAATTCGGATCACAGAGATTTACCACCAGAAATCAAATCAACATAATATGCAAAAAAAAATTGACCTCCAACAACGTACCACCTCCCACAACATACTAGCGCAGCAGCGATCTCCGCCGCCTTCATTTTGCAAACATTACTATGTCCGAGTTCCAAGGAAGCTTTGGCAAGTCCCATTTGCTTCGTAAAATAAAAATAATATAATGTATAGTAAATATAATTTATATTAATAAAAGAATCTCACCAGGTTTGTAGGAATCCTGTGCGTCGTAGGGCGGCTGTTGTTGCTGCGAATAGGCAGACACCTTGCCGCCACCGGACACGCCCACGCCGCCGACTCCTCCCACACTCGAGCTGCCGCCGTACTGGAATGGCCATTTCATGCATCGTTATAGTTTTTTCATTCATGGAAAAAAATATACGTTTCGAAACCAACGACAGCACACCTGAAGAGGTAACATCGACATCTAGATTCACAGCGCTCTCCGCTTTAGACGATGTTCGTTTACAAGCTTATGAGAAAGACCTACATAGTTTGGCGGCAGAAATAGAAGCTGCAGTGTCATCTACCTAGACGGTCCCTTTTTGAAAGGTCTTAAAGCTTTTTAAATTATTTTTTTCATTTGTGATGACGTAAACAGTAAGTTTTTCTTATAAACTTCGCAACCCACAAAAACACAAAAGTGACAATGAATAAAATAAATACATAAAATAGCTCCGAGTTACGTCAGAAAAACAGATATTATTAAATAGAAAATATTATTAATTGTGATTTTGCTGTTTACATAATAATGTAATAAAACAAAAAATCTATTACTCTCTTACCGTAGGATAAACTCCGTATTGGTATGTTGTAGGTGGTGGTTGATAGAAGTACGCGTAACCAGGTGGTAATGCTGCTGGGACCTAAAACAAAAAAGAATCACATTGCCTTCATATAACACCTTTTTTATATCTACAATGGACTGACACTATACTTGTTTCACATAGTCTTAAGTGATGAGATCCACCATCATCCAATATTTGTCATAACGCAACGTCATGTTATTATTGATATACTTTCAACCCATGGATGTTCACAGCTGGACATTGGTCTCTTGTAATATATTCCTCAAAATACGGTCTTGTGCTGTTTGAACCCAGCGACTTCTAGCAATACTTTTTATGTACTTTGTCCACCTAGTGGTACTTCTGCCAACGCTGCGCTTTGTGGATCATCGGTTGAAATAGTTATGATGATACTTTTCTTTTCTATATATTACATGCAATAACTCGTTCGTGTTAGAGAAGGTTCCAGTCCCAGAAGTGGGTATATTAAGATGGCTTTTATTATACAATTATTTAAACACTATAAGAGAAAAGCACGAATAGTAAATCACTAAATTCAACTCGATGTAAAAATATTAGGTACGAAATACAAATGCAATGGTTAGTTGAGGAGCGTAGGGTTTTATCCTCGAACTGTATATATTTGTGTGATCCATTGTGTTGTTTCAGTGTGGGTACATTTTGTAATCGAAATCTCTATATAAGTTAATCAGCTGTATTGACTCTCGGCATAAAAAATTGCTATATCGCAAGCAGAACTGCGTATATCCAAAGCCATTATATTTAAGACTGACAGAATATAAAAACGGTAACAGCTGACGTTGAATATTTTCATCAGGTTGGTAATTAAATACGCTAGTTGAACCAACCTGCTGCGGCGAGGCGGCATCAGTCCGGCCGAACCTCTCCCCTCCTCCCAATCCAAATGTACCCTCGCGCGCCACGTAGCCCGCTTCGTAGTAACCGCCCTGAGGGGAAAACACATTTTTTTTAAATCCAAACCCCTAGTATCGAGGGGATTTTAAAACGGACACTCGTAGTACATTATACACCCGCTGTCGGACGGTGTACCTGGATCACACAAATATGTACTTGTCGGTAAGTATCACGAGCGGGTGCACCCGCACCGCACGTACCATGTGATGGGGCAGGGCACCGCGCATGATCTGCTCGTCGTACGCGTACGCGCCTGGAGCGCCAGCTGCACCGTATAGTGCACCTCCCGCGTATCCGCCCGCGTTCGCGCCCATGCCCGCCGCCGCGTTAGTCGACGTCGCGTTTGACCCGCTCACTGCAATTCATTATTATTTAACTTAAGCTTTTTTTCATATTACACGAAGCGTGATAAAGAGGTAAACTTAATTTTAACTGTTATAAGAGAATCTAGTATTTTTTCAAAGCGATAAAAAAATTATTCGCATTCTGTCTAAATATTTTAAATTTTGAATGTGACTTGTTTGGATGATATACACTGCATCAAAATGTAGTTTTCATCTTACGGCGTAAAATGTTCTGCGTTATTACACTATATTTATTTGATTCTATAATCCATAGTGACTAAGTATGATAAAGTATCAGATATGTTTAAAATATTCTTTGGTTACTAAAATTCGGCAACAATAATAAACATATCAGAATATAATCAAGTACCGTACCATACCTGTTGTGGTAGTTACTTTGGCTGTAGAGGTCTGCGTGGTAGACGTACTCGTCAGGCTGTTGCTCGACGGTACCGAATTTTCATACTGGAATAATAAACATTTCGTTATTATGAAAAACCAAGAATCTAAAAATTAAAATATCATACCCAGAGCTTTCAGAAGAATCTAAGTAAAAAGAGGTTTTTATATATAATGTACATGTGACAACTCATTGTTATATACAGTGAAGCATGCTCGCATAGAATACCTTTGCTATCATATAATAAAAAACAGAACAGTAATGCTGTGGAGGCAGATTTAGAACATGAGTGTCATCTCGAAAAATGCGTTTACTCTACCTAACCACACAATATGTGGCCCCGGAACTGAACCAAAGACCACTGTGTTAAAATGCAAACGCTTATCCACTCCGCCACGGAGGGGTGATTTTATTCCAAAGATATACAAGTTGCGAAATAAACGCTGTAATTATGTGAATCAATGAGGAAAATGTGTCACCTGTTGCTGCTGTGTCTCTTTCGGCTGGGGTTTGGGCTGCGGCGTCGGTTGGTACGCGGTATAAGGCGCCGCCGTGTACAGCGCACTGCCGCCATACGCGCCCGCTGACGATGACGTCTAAGAAAAAATTTTCACGATGACCTCGCTTATACTGGTAACTTCACCGCACGCATTAGCCCTTTGACTTTTGAACTGTATTACTTTTTGTATTTAGATTATTTTCATACATTAATGTTATTATTAAATAAATTAACCGCATCGTTCCCTCTCTACTGGGTCTTGGAAACCACTCTAATGAAGAGATAGTCAAGGTCAAGATCAACTATAACACATATCCATAACTGCTGTTTCAAGAACAAAAACAGTCAGAGCATCCAGAGTTCACAGCTATCAGACTTCAGTCCGATGGGGCATCATCTGATAGACACAATGTTGGAAGGTAGTGCATAATGTGGACCCCTGATCTGGTCAAGATAGCGAGAAGCGGTTTATAACAAATATATCATCATAGCTTACTTGGTATGAGTTCATAATAGGTTGGTACTGCGTTAGTGTCACACTTGAGGGGTAAGCCGTGGCTGTCATGGCGGACGCACCCGTTAGTGATGCTGCGTTTGTTGAGTTCACCTGCAAAATTATATTTCAACTATATGCTTTTAAATATTACAAACACATTTTCTTTAAATGTCGAAACGAGCGTGACTAACATCTGTTGATTAACGGTAATTCCGTTTATAATGTGGTGCTAGTTAAAATAATATACTCTGTAACACATTGCGCTTGTCATCTTGTGACATTTAATGGAATTTCTAAAGACACATAGAATGGGCGGTTGTTTGTCGGTTTACAAAGAGGCTCCTGGTTAAATGTTCCGAGAATTTAAGAAGTGATGTTTGACCACGGTCATGATGTTGATCTATCACCATCACAGCATTGTTGTAAACTGGTAATCAGATAAATTAAATGACTGCAAGAACCATAGTGTTTAGGACAAGCATGCTTCGACATCTTCGTCCTCGACAACAAAAACAGTAATGTTTTTGCACTACTACTTGGCATCAGATGTACGACCTTGTTTATTAATAGATAGTTTAACTACATAAATCATGCTCATATCAATAACCTGTGGCGCGTAGACATTAGCTCCATATACAGGTGGATGATGAGATACTGCATGGTGTGGGTACACATTTTGCTGTCCCACTGTCTGCAAAAGTAAACAAACATTAGTGACCACATCAACCAATAGCAGCCTACACAGAAAATAACATGCCTTTAAAGAACAAACACTTTTTATTATATTATTATATTTTAATTTTTTGCATAAAATAAATCCTCTGTATATGTTTATATCAGAGATATTATAGTTTATAAATAGCGCTCGATATTATGGGCGGGCGTATGACTCACTATCGCATGAACGTTTCGCTGATCTCGTCAATTCATTTAAATAAAAAAAAACTCCCTGTTACAACTAGGTGCCGCGGTCACTGTGTTTATAAAATTTAGATGATTCATGAACATTAAGTTGTAACGATCATTCTTTCTTTACCTTTGGCCTGTGATGCGCATAATGCGGAGGTGCATGTAGAGCCGGCGCAGGCGCCGCGCTTACTGGAGCGCTCGGGTCACCAGACACTGGCGCTGCGCCCGAAACACCCGACACTGAGCCCGATACAGAGCCTGACACCGACAGCTGCTTTATTGATGCGGACAGTTGCTTTTCTAATGCTGTTGAAATTTAGAATTATTTGAGTGTGAAGTAGCGTAAGAGTTCGCTCGTTCTCCACGAAGTTCTCCGATAAGACACGTAAAATATCTGCCCATAAGTATGTAGCGCTTGTTAAGATGATAAAGACAACACCACATTCTCGTCTTAGCTTTGAAATACAAGATTTTATGTATTGTTATCTTAGTAATTTCACTAACTACAGCGCCCTCCTAACCATAACACAATAATGTTTGCACACTACTGTTTTTGATCGAGAGAGTCATTTCTTTACACAGTGAAATGTGCGGTGGAATTAAGTTACGCTCTGGTTAGATGATATAGAATTTCATTGTCAGTATGCATTCAAATAGATTTTTAATAAATTCAACACAAAAGTAGAGTTAGTTGATTACATAATGTATGGGCCCACAGTCTTTGGTGTCTAGTTATGACGAATCAATGCTGTAAGGCCCGATTTTTGTCGCACGATTTTTACACCGAGCGCGACATTGATCGCGCCGCTCTAGCATCGTGCAATGAACGGTACAATATGGTTCGTAGTATATATTTAAACAAATCAACGCGTTTTATGTCCATACATTGTTACCATTCAAATATTTATCAATAAAATATTATGCTTTGTGTACTAACAATTTTTAACTTACGTTTTTTTAATTGGTTAAGTGGAAAAATAAAACAGTTTGTGCAAACCATACTGTAGACCAAGCCCCATAAAGGTTAATAATTTTGCATAGATAGATGTGTGTTTGTGAAGACATATTGTTGGCGAAAGCCATATTATAGAAATATAAACTTAATTTTTAAGGAAGGGCCGACAAGATGATGAATATACTTACAGTTTGTGTTTGTGACAGCTGGCTCGGCAACAGGCTGGCTTGCGGCCGTTGTGTCTACCGCCGATAAGCTCTCGTTTAACTGTGTGTTAAATTAGAAATTTTAACACTGGAAATCACATCAATCAAACCAAATGTAAAACGCTGTTAGTATATCTAATTATTAGTTAGAGCTGACTCCCAAGGTACTTACCATTGTATTACTGGTGGGGTAATTATTGCTAGGCACTTCAACTGGGGTCTCATGGCTTGTTGCCACTACCTGTGTCTCTGCACCAGACACAACCTGAACGTAAAATATACAATAATTAAAATGTTGGTTGCAATGTACACTATTCATTTGGTAATTATAATTGTCGTAATATAGTTTCTTGTAAATCTTTATTCTTTTATTAGTCATATTGATGGCAAGTCCTTGTTGCAGATGATGCTACAGATATACTTGTAGATAGGTTCTTCTGTAGGGGCCTTCAATAATGATTAAAATAGCACACACCATACATTAATGCGAAGTCACAGTCAAAACAAACCTGCTTAGGTTGCGAATGCGTTGCGTGTTGCGTCTGATGCTGCGTTTGCATCTGATGGGATTGCACTTGGTGTTGCGGCGGCACTTGGTGCTGTTGAACCTGATGCTGCTGCACTTGGTGCTGCGGTTGCACCTGGTGCTGCGGTGGCATCTGGTGCTGAGTTTGCACTTGGTGTGCCTGTAGCTGGTGCTGCGGCTGACTAGGCGAGGCATCGTGCAGCGCATCTGGTTCTAAAGCACCGAACTGCACATCCAGGAACATCGCGCCGCTCGACTCACCGCCGCCTGGCATCTCCACCGCAGACGACGGGATCTTTAAAATCAACATGCATCAAAATGATAATTAAAACGACAAATGATTTACCACCATGGCGTAAACAAAGGAGTCACAATCTACAGTACTGTATATACAACGAAGTAAAAAGAAGGGATGGGGAGATAAAATTATAGTGGGAGGCCTTTGCTCAGCAGTTGGCGTCGTCTAGTTGATGAGTATATCCAAATGTTATTGGAATATGTTAGAATACCTTAGAGGGAGGGGGAACCCTCGCCCTCTGAGTCTTGCGCTGGCTGGTGATGTCCGTGGAGCCGTACACGCCGTAGTTGCTCGTGTACACGTCTGAAGCAATTGGTAATAATAATAAAGAATTTTTTTTGTTGAAGATATGTATTAAAAATCCTTATTTTAAAATTCTTTCATGGCTTTCTAGAGTCTAGCGTATAGTATAGAGATAGTTCTCGATATATGTAAAAAATAATTGACCATTGAATCATAAATAGATGGTTATTAAGCTAGTGTGTTTTACCACTATAGACCTTATCATCACTGCTTGATACCAGGTGGATTTGCGGTCAATCACTAACCACAAATTGTAAATAAAAAAAACGTTCAAATGATGATGGTGTGTATGCTAAAAAGAACAGAAAAGTAACATTTATTTGATACATACTAGTTTCGTGCCGCTGCGACTGCTGTGTGAGTTGAGAGAGGTATTGCGACTGAGCTGCGCTTAAACTTCCCGACATACCCATTGGCTGCAACAACCAAAACAAGTCATGTTAGAGGAAATTAATAAATACTTTAAGGAAACTATTATGTTACTTGATTTGATACTCTTCTTAAAGGATAGTGCTGAAAAAATTAGGGAAAGAAGCCTTACTTGGTGGTGGTGCGAAAGGTGAGGTTCCGCAGGCGCAGGGTCGGGCTTAGGAACATTCATGTGCTGCTGTTGTTGCTGCTGCTGTTGCTGCTGTTGTTGCTGCTGTTGTTGCTGCTGCTGTAAAGGAAGTTTCAATTTTATTTATTCGATAAAACAACGAAACGAGCAGAATCATCTAATATATAAAAGTGTGACGCTGGTAAGGATGATTAACACTACGCCACACTGTGACCCTGAGTTAAGATATTAAGTCGCTTTACTCCACGTTAGTCTCACTCGAAAGCTCCATCTTGATGTAGATTATTTACGCTTTACGATTACGCTTTCAATTTCTTCATAACTCCCACTCTCCATGTCTGAGATCAACTGAAAACCTTATCTTAAAGATTCCAAAACATTCCTCCAAATTCATGGACCAATCATTTTCTGTTGAAGTTGTCCGTCTATGGAATGCCTTACCGTTAACAATTAGACAGGCACAGTCACTGCAAGCTTTTAAGAACCTTGTCAGTAAATT
>DWMX01001373.1:0-15959 GCA_018246375.1 Byasa alcinous | reverse complement strand
TATATGAGTTTTAATGTGCTGCTGGATTTTGTTTTAAAAAAGTATAAACAATAGTATGTTTTAACATAAACAACAATTTTTATTACCTTCATAGGTTAAGCACATTATGAGTACATTCGTCTTTGTGTGCCTTACAAAGTAGTATTTAATGTATTTTTTAAACAAGTGATGAAGTCTGCATTCCGTCCAATGTAACTTTAATGTTTTACATAATTTATATAATTTTTGTTCAATTAATGATTTTATTAACTATCCATGTTTACATGTCCAAAAATGTTATGGATCCATAAATGAATGATTTTTTTTATTATTTGTACATATCACTTTCTAAAATGAAGAATATTAAATGATATTTGTGATAAAATTTTGTTAGTTTTATTAATGCAATTTTAAAAATTAAGTGCTTGTTTAAAAAGAGCAAATTGCTTAATTAGGAACTTTGTGCATATCTGTGGAATGCGTTAAGCTAAAGTGCAGGTTTTAGTGGTTGTAAATTAACAACAAAAATTCTCTTCAGAAGCAGGGTCACTCCCCTCCCCCCAGTGTTACTAAGTTAAGTAACAGAAAATATTTTTCCTTAAAATCCATAAAATACTCTGAAACTGTTTTATGCATAACAGTAGTCGAAGTTATCGTGAAACAGAGGTAAAGTTTCAACTGCACCTGTGGCGCAGTGGCTAAGAAATTTGGTAGGCGATAGTTTTTTGAACCCGCCGATAGTTGGCACATTCTAAAACTACCGCCATTAACAGCTTCGAGTACCTGTTGTGAAGATACGGGAGATGAAGTATTTTATAACTTATTATTATATAACAGTATATTCTGAACGAAAGTGCTTAGCCAGCCATGCTTTGTGCCTTAACACCATTTGAAATCGTATTATCCGATAGTACAAAATATGATATAAAAGGTTTTATAGCTTATATTTTAGTTTCTACTATGCGAGCGCTTCCTCTAAATATTAAAAGCAAGACTAATTAGCAAATCGATTCATATAAATTAAGTTTTTTTAGTTAATTTTTATTCTTTAAAATTACTTATAACAGTGCAAACTGCAGCAGAACAATTGTATATGTAGCCGAGATCGCGAACAAGTTGAATGGCAGCTGAATGTCCAACTCATAGATGTCATATATAGAAATACTGCTATTTACTTCCAGTACTGTTATCAATCTTTTGATATTGCCTCTTGTAGAACCTGCGAATATTTAAGAATATCTTTATCCCAAACGTAGTCTTATTATGAATATTTTATAAAATGAAATCGTTACTATATAATTATTAAAAAAAAGACATAGTTCATAGCATGTAACGAATGTCCGATTTTTCTCATTCCCATATGAGGATATGAATATCGGCTAATGCTAGTTATGGCGCAGTAGCTTTTTTTTTTTGTTCTGGCTGGGGAAATGCCTTACGCATACCCCGGGCAACAGGCCCGGCGGTTATGTGGGACTGAGCTGTTAATTACCCACTAAAACCCCAGCGCTTCCGGCCTAGTCGACAAAGTATTGTTCGAGGGTCACGGGATAACATTTCAGTTCGTCCGCGACCATGGCGCAGTAGCTAACCTAGCTAACACGGAAGTCCGTGGTTCCATTCGAGGCTACGTGTTATAGTTTGGTCAGTGATGAGATTTTCATCTTTTGTTATACAGAAAATGCATTTTTGTTAAAGAAAACTTCCGATGCTTAGGTCGACATTAGGTACATCATTTAGGACACCATGTCAGTTCATGACGCTTTCGCGGTGAATCTATTATCAACATCAACTTATAGACGTCTACTGCTTAGTTTAATAATTTCAAATATTACGTGTAAATGTACGATTTGTTCATAAACAACAGAGTATACGTACAACTTATTACTTTCATGGTCATTTGTTATCAATTACAAGATAAACATGGTGAATGAGACAGAGGATAACGGTATTTTGAAAGATATATACAATTAGAACTGCGTTCATTGCAAGTTATCTTATTGGCTACGTTCATTTATTAATTTATTTATATATTTCATAATCAATAAGTTCTTAAAAACAATATAATAAATAAGTAGCGAGTCTTTCTGTCAATATTAAAATTATTAGGGGAAGGGAGATCAATGATAAGCTAATGCCTTTTGAATAACATAAACTATTGACAGTTGTCATTAATCGAAGTTAATGCGTATATAATTTTTGGGTTTATTTCATAAGTTCGATAAAGATCATTTAATGGGAATTTGATACTTTTATGTATGTTAATTCTGTCTAGAGACTTATGTATAGTATGATACCAAGTCTTATGGAAAGAGATGGTACTATTCCAATATATTCTTTATAGAGTCACTGCCAAAACTTAAAAAAATATAGGTTCGTCGCCGTCGAGGCAGATCTATAAATAGACGTATAATTACATCCATTAAATTTATGAGACTCTTTTGCGCCAGTGGTTACAAAAAGACTACATTTCTTCAAGTTTTAGTTGCGTCTTTCGTGCTAAAAATACAAAATGTAAATGAGGTAACCATGTTGACCAGACGGTTGAAAATTCTTCATAATCATAATATAGTAAAAAAATATTAATATTAAAAATCACGTTTACATACCGTTAGCGAGGAACAGCATACTAGTGCAAAGCCTTTTGGAATTATCTATTTTTGATTTAATAATTTCAGCTACGGTGCATATCATCAGTATAAAAAATAAAAACGTTATAACTGGTACCAGACTAGTGAATGAGTAGATATTTATAGGTCTCTAAAATGGTAAAAGGATTGAATATTAAAAACACCGTAACAAAATAAACAGACGAACAAACCGGATAAACTTTACGTACTTGCTCTTTAATACTTGTGATTATACTCTGTATGAAAACCATGTTTAAAAGCATAAACTCACAGGTTAAGCAAAAGATCTGAAAGTAAAAGAAATACAGTTTTTTTTGCAAATTAAAGTTTCATACAAAACTTATTTTTTATCTGTTTTGTAACCTGTTATGAATAATATCATTATTTTTTAAAGATTTTAACCGTGTAGGTTATTGATTGGCAGTGCTTGAAACTGTATTAAACATTATATATTGCAAGAAATCATTGTAGCACATGTTTCTGCCACACAATAAGTAATAAGCATATATAACTTACTTTGATTTGAAATGTGATAGGTATTGCAATCATGGGGCAAAAAGAGAAACGTAATTTGAAGGTATATAAATATCCAAGTTTGCACCTGTTAAACTTTCTACTTTCCTCGACAAAACGAAAACATAACAGAAAAGAAAATTTAACACTTAATGACGGGCCATCGACAATATTGCATAAAGCCTAGATTCACTTTTATAATAACCAAGTATAAATAAAAAAAATAAACAAAGACTTGCGACTTACCGTAAATTGATAAATATTTATAAAGCTTTCTAACACCTTAATAATGTCATCCAAAGTTATAATGAGACGATTCCATAATTTATCTTCAGTTTCATTGATTTCCTCAGAAATATAAAATGGAACTCGGATTGCATCGGGGTAAGCACATTTGCGTAACGTTTCTTGTAATTCTGAATTTATGTATTCTAATCTAATTACTATAAAATATAATTGAAAGAAAATCAAAATCATTTCCATGTATGTCCCCAAAACTGGTACTTGTACAAAAAATGCAGCCAGACACGGTTCTTTTATTATGTATACGTTAAGTATAGTGGACCATATTATTGTCACAATTATAGTTAATAACACAATAATTGTCGAAAATATAGAAGTATCTTTATTCTGTTTCTTTGCATATTTCATGAAAAGATCTCTGTCTATTTTTTGTAATTTTACATAGAATTTGCTGATTAAATTTCTTTTGCAAAAGCTTTTAATTGTTATCGTTATAGAGAACAATCCGTGTATAATGTGACCTAGTTTTAGATAAAGATCTGAAATCACATCTGTCGAGGAATCGCAATATACGACAAATGCGAAAATTGAAAATATATGAGTAATCCAAATGAAAATACTAAAAGCAATGTATCCACAAGATGTAGCCGTAATAAAACCATATTTTATTTTTATTTGAAGCCCACCCAGTAGTAATTGGCTAAAATGTATAGGTCGAAAAATTTTTACAAAGTCAATGTCTAGAATATCTGCTGATAACTTATCTAGACTTTGTTTCTCCATTACGAACGAATGTATTCTGTTTATTTTAAAGGATTATAGCAATTTGTTAAATTTTTCAATAACAAACAGTTATTACCTTTGCTTGTCTTCAGGGATTTACTTTTCATTAAAGTTACGAGTTCCTAATTTTTTCTTATCTTATCTTCTCTCTTTATCTTATAGTGATATTGTAAACAATGTCCTCTACATTTAGGTCTCATATTATTCACTTTACATCGTCATAAAAATCTTAATAAGCAAGAATAAAAGTACTTCTTTTTTAAAAGTATGAAATAAAATATCGGGTATGCAGTGTGATAATAGTTTTTATTTTTTAATTCCTATTGTACAAGTATACGAAACATACACATACACAAATAAAGTTCAAATGTATGGAAAAAGGGCGTGCTTAACACTAAAAATAGTTTTCTTCCTGCAAACCATGGCAAAGGAAAGACTAAAGTGTGCAGGTTTTTTTTTTAAATATTATCATTTAGTTTACAATTTTTCTTAATTCTAATACACATTACTTGGTGCTAATAAACATTGATTGTTTGTGATGGTACAGCACAGTGCACACTTAACTTGAATCCTACATTCATTTATTATTAATTTCTAACTAAAACGTAAGCGTCCACACTGGCTGTTTTTTATACAAGATAATATTTTTTTGGGATACCATGCAAGAGTAACAACAATTATAAAACGAACACATGATAGGCACGAATGTTATGAGCTTCACTACTTTTACAGAAAAACATTCGTTGTAATTTTTCTGTTTATTTTATCACGTCTAAAAAAAATACAATTCAAACTCCATTTGTTTAAAATTTAAAGCACGTGAAATTGCAATATGGTTAATATATAAATTGTAAGAGTATTAAATATTTTCAATATAAGGGTGAGGTCCAACTGCCACATGTCGTATACTGAAAACTTAGGCGGAGTTTTTTCTATCATTTTCCACATTTTTTTAGCTTTTGTCCGCAACGGTCCTCCTACAACCAATATATGTAAAAATTAGGTTTATTATTTCTTCGGTGAAGAATGATAAAGGCTTTCTTTTATAGAGATAGTGGGCAAACGAGCAGACAGTTCACGTGATGGAAAGTGATCACTGGCGCCCATAGACAGTCGCAACACCCGAGGGGTCGCCGCTACGTTGCCCGCCTTTGAGGAAGTTGTAGGCTCTTTTCATGAAGGCCCCCGATGTCGTATTAGATCGGAAATACCGTTGGCGACAACTGATTCCACAATAAAGTTGTGCGTGGTAAAAAGTTGCGCTTAAAACGCACAGTGGATGATCGCCATTCATCCAGATGGTGGCGATGGATTTTAGCATTGTGTCGAGTGCTTCGATGGTGGAAAGCAGCGGCTGGATAGTTCCGAACAGCTCCTCGGAACACTCCCCATGGTAGATTTTCTACAGAATGAAAAGAGATGCAACATCTCTTCGCAAGGCCAGAGAGTCAAGGCGATTGGAAAGGACTTGGTCGTCGACGATTCGAGTCGCTCTCCGGTCAAATGGATGGAGCTGAGACTGAGGTGCGCCCGCCCAGAGATGAGAACAGTATTCCATAAGTGGCCGAACTTGCGCCTTGTAAAGGAGCAAGCGGCGTTCGGGAGTGAAATATCGGGAGTAATCTTACCCGTATAATGTACCGCCATAATCTTTGTGCACAGTCTTTTCGTGGTATTAACTTCTTTTAGAAAATAATGACAGCATATACACAATAATATTAATAAAGCATATTCAACAATTGTATAGGAGGGAATGTGCACGAAGACAAAAATTCCTCCTACTTTCTGGAACCAAAGTTTTATATATGTAACAAGATATCTCAAGATTTACAATCTAGTTCTACATGGTTGTAGTTTTAACTAATTAATAATAAACGTTGTTAATTCACATAAAACTTGTTATCTTATGCTTCACACCTTTTAAATACTAAGGTAGTAACGAATTCCACCGTACAGCTCCGGAAATTGAAATATCAGGGCACACCTACCATCTTATACTTGAAGGCGAAAGCAGTGTTACTGGCAAGCGTATTATTTGCCAACAGGTGAATCTCTTTCTAGTCTCGTCACTTTTTAATTACATTTTCATACGATAAACAAAAAATTAAACTGTATTTAGCTACAATAGAACGATACAACAGAAGATAATCGCTGTGTTAATCAAATCTGTGTACAGATTTTTTCTAATATCTCTTCACTTGTTTTGGATTTACTGTAAAAGATAATTTTTAAAAAATTTTACCTTGCTTTGTAAAACAAGAACTAGAATGTTAAATGACATTAAAAGTATTCCTACTGATTTAATGCAACACAACATAACCTGAAACAAAAAACATTTGGAATATAAATATATGTATATACATAAATGTGTTTTAGTGTACAGTAACTAAATGCTGGGGATCTAAGAGAAATAATAAATACCTGAAATCTATAAACTTGTTGAAATTTGTAGAAGACATCAAATATGGTTTTCAAATAAATATCTGTATCGCACGACGCGTAATCGTGTGTTTTAGCTGCTAAGTGACGCATTAGTTTTTTACTTGGATAAACACCGTAATCTGCCTTTGTGTTAGGACCATCCTTGCGCAAATGATTTTTAAGAATTCCATTTAAAAATCGTGTTCGGGTACAAAAGAATATGAAGGTATTTGCGCAGTGAATAATTTCTATAGTAAATGAGATCTGATTCCAATATAAAGTAAGCATCGACATACTAATAACGATATCCTTGTACCATGAAATGCTACAGAGTAATAAGAATGTGGTTATCAGTAGTGCTAAGGTTATTATATTCATACGATACATAAAGAAGTTTATAGTTTTGTTTTTTTCAATATTCATCAAACGGTCGAGATTTTGTAACTGTATGATGAATTTTGCATTTTCATCGCCGTTAAAGAATCGCGTATGAATTATGTTGCACGCGTTAGTAATAAAGTTTGAAGTTTGCAGGCAAAAATACATGCGATATAAAAATAAATGATCGGAGAATCTGTAAGTATATAACATATAATTCGAAGAGATTAATAAGATTGCAAGGGCAATGAGACAAAAAACGCTGAAAAATTTTTGCGGTTTTGTTGGTGCGGAGACGAATTTATCCCGGATGTTCACTCTGCATGTACCCAATATCTTCTGTACGCAACGGTAAGGCCGGAAGATTTTTATATATTCCTCCTCTAACATATCCGTTGAGAGTTTTTCTGAATTTATTACAAACATTTTTAAGGCTATATCCAGATATATATGTTCTTGTACTGTAAAATTATGTCAATCTGGAAAAACACACACAGCGTATATTATCAGAAAATTACGTAAAGTAAATATTTTGACAATAAATAATTATTAGATATATATTTTATGAAGATTGATGATAAATAACTTTAATATATATTCAAGTTGTTGTTTTTGCACGACAGAGACGTTGGTCTATATATGAGAACATGCATTTCTTTAATATTCAGAGTTGTGGATTTCCTTATATAAAATAAATATCTAACCCGGTTATGTGTAAAATTAAACCATTACCTGAATCACTGTGCTAGCTCTACGTGTACAATCAAAAAACAACAGAGAAAACACAAAATCAGAAATTACCGTAAATTTCTTGAAATATTTAAAAAAATAAGAAGTTTCGTGTATTCGTCAACACGGCGTTATAAATAATGAAAGCTCATATTAGTAGTGTTATTTAAATAATTTACGTATTTTTTTTTTAATTCTGCGTTGTACGAATGAAATAATTAGTTCCATTAAGAAATTAGGCGTGATAGTGTCAAAATGGATAAAAAATTGCGGATATCAGTAAATATATCTTTAATGGGAATAATTTTCTTTCTAACCTATATAATATTGTAATCTATAGTGAATAGGAGCGTTTAAAAACATATTTATTAATTATAAAATAGTCCTTTACTTTATAGTAGTAAAGCCCCTTATTAATGAAATTAGTCTACCCGTGTATATTTATTTAATGTCGGAACATTATTGATTAGTATTGTATATTACAGCCATGAAAAATTGTTCAACAGTGCCGAATTTGCTCCTGCGCCACCTGGCGGTATTAAAACAAAATGGGTACTGTAAAATATTTATCATGCTAGTTATTTTTTTTTATCGCTAAAATGACGAGATGAGTAAGACTATCACCTAATTTTAAGTGATATGCTTGCCTATATTGTGTTAGGAGAATAAACACTGCACAACATTGTGGTTTTCGCCTTGAGACAAGATGTTAAATACCCCAGTAATTCCATTATCAACAACAACCTACAAACCTAAACAAAATAACCAGTTGTCGTTTGGCGATAGAAATATCTACTGTGGTAGTCTTACCTAGACAGTCTTCAGTAATAGACAACTACTATCAGTACTTTAATATTGGTTGTATTAATTATAGGTCTACCACCATTGGTCAATATAATAAAATATCATGGTGATTACAAATATAGATAATTTATAACTTACATTTTCATAAACATATGCAGCTTCTAATGAACAACCACCCTAATGTTCCCACAACCGATACTCGGGCCTTCTCTTAAAAGGTTTGTAATACATTCTTTTGAGCATTAGCTAAGTACATTAGTAGCAATAGTGGTAAAATTCTACTAAGGGTAATATTAAAAAACTTACAGATTTTATAGATAACTTTAATGAATTGTTTCAACAATAAACTTTGACTAAATTTTATATAAACAACAATGCTTTCTTAATTTACAAATCACAAGGTATTTAAAAAAAGAAAGTTTAGCTTTCACTCACATTTTAGTAAGCGAATCGGCGTGACTCCTGGAATCCCAATTTATCTAAAGCTGGATTACATGCGAAGTTAATCATCGGCGGAGGTCCGCACATGAGCACGATGACGTCATCGCTCGCAGGTAACATATGGTCTTTGATCATCTCATCGTTGATGAAGCCGGTGCTGTATTTCCATCCTGGTAAGAACAATAAACCTTGTTGATTTTTTGTGTAATGACAAAGAATGTTAATTGTTGAGTTAGTAACTATTTATTTGTCAACATATGAGAACTAGTGTTAAGGGATAGCCTATTCCACAATCTACAGCCTCATTATCACATAATACTGTGCAATTTAGCATGTTTGTGTACACCTCCTATTCTGCAAATGCGGAACCAACATTTATTATTTTTCATATAACATTTTTATATTATATGAATTAAAGAAGAAACTTAAGATCATATCACATAACAGTCAAACTGTGTACCGCCTCAGGCTGATGATAATGATGAACAGACAAACAATTTCTTTTAATTATATGTGTACTGCTCCAGACATACTGAACACAAAATAAATCAATTTAATCTCTGCAGAAACTATAATGTGTTGCAAAGCTGATTGGCCACCCATACTTCATAAATCTTTTATATCATCCAAAAAGTGTAAAGTAACATTATACATACCTTCTTTTGGTCGATCCAAAGTGTACCATACTTGGAACTGATTTGGATGATCCCTTTGATACTTTTCAAGTTCGTCTCTCAATAAAATATCGTCTTCAGTCTGATTGGCGAAGAGCAACCTCATTTCTGTGGAGTCAGTGGCATCTGTGCATATGTGTCTAACTAATTGTAGCATTGGAGCAACCCCTGTTCCACCTGTGTAAACACATAATTGTGTGTGAATGATGATCACATGCAAGCCTATTAGGAAGCAAGACATGAACAACTGTCAAATCTCAGATAAAGTGACAAAATGCAGGGCAATGATGATGGATAACTTATAGAAAAAATATAAAGTGCCAATAGCTTTACAATTAGCATAATAAGTTTGTTTTGACTTTTAGAAGATAATTTATATATCTAATGAATGTTGCCACACTGACAATTCAAACAAAAATTGTAAAAATAAGTATAACAATATTCATGAATACTGTTACATAATTTTTATATAGTCCAAACAATCATTAAGATATCTGTTATCAGTTTTTTAACATTAATGGAGTTATTAATGGAATAATACTAAAAACTATATCTAATCACATATATTTTAATTGAGAATATGGCAAGATGAGCAAGAAACCTCTTCCACATTCTACCTCGGATGAACCCATCTCAGGTGGTGTAACACCGGATTCAATGAGGTGCTAGTGAGAATGATAAACCTTACATAGAATTGTGCTTATCATTGTGAGATATAAGATATTAAGTCTTGTTACCATAGCAATTCACTAGCTACAACAACATTAGTGAGAACACAGTCATGTTTAAATACCTTTACCTGGCAGCAGAGAGGCCACTGGGAATAACTCTAATAAACAAAAGAAACTATTTTTTTAATTAGACTTTCATACTTACCAGCAATCATATTTAATTTCTTTGTTACAATTTGTACCGGAGGATCTTTTCTCAACTTTTTGATTAGGAAAAGTCCCTTTCCAGCATATTGCAAACGTCCTGATGGGCCTCTGAAGTCAATTGTGTCTCCAATCTTTAAACTTTCCAAGTATTGAGACATTTTACCGCCTTCCGGGAATTTGGGGTGTACATTTTTGAAGTAAACCTGAAATATAAATGATACAGACAATAAATTATAAATCAATTATTATCACTAAGAAAAAGGCAATTACTCCTTGTTATGATAATTATTCACCAGTTACACTATGAATATTTTTTCTAAATAAAGCAATTGATTCTATCAAGCAATGGGTCGGGATCATATCAAGCAATGGATTTGTTGCTAAATTGTTTGTTCAATGAAAAATAAGTAATTAAGATAGTTGTGTATGAAAATCAGATAAATTCAATAAAGTTAAACAAAAAAATGTGAACAAACCTTAATAACCAAATCAACATATCCTTTATCATCATCACTCGATACAGGAGTGTATGCTCGGATGACTAAGTCATTTTCTAACTTAACTGATAAATGTATATGCTGGCCAATTGGCAGACCTGGAAGATGAATTTACAAAATAAGATTTATTTTTAGTGCAAAAAGTGTGCAAAGTCATGATAGACAAAGTGTAAAATGTAAATTACTGCATTTTTTATTTCATTGTGTGATAATGTATTTTTTAATATGTATGTTTTTTGATAACATGTGATGTAAAATTAAAATAAATTATTAGCTATGTGCTTTTTTGTTAATATAAATAACAATGATTGTTGCTATTTCTATTTGCTTGTTCTATAAAAAAGTAATAGTGAGTTAATAATAACAAAAGTTAATACAAGGGTCATCATAGACTTTTAAGAGAAAGTTCTTTTTTATTTATGAATTTAATAATGAAATAGTACTTACTTTGTAATTTCATTTCAGTGTATGAATTGATATTAACATAATATAAATTTATATATTTATAAGTAAAAGACATATGATGATGATTGTTGTTAATCATTAGAATAGTATTTATTTATAAGCCAAATTTACTAACCTAAAACATGATCAGGTGAAGGCAATCCAAATCTGAATCTTCTGGTATCATGGCTTATCTCCTCTCTTTCAATCAACGGTAATGGATATTTTGTGTTTGGATCAACAAGTGCTACTAACTTTTTGTTACGTTTAGACTTCTTACCCCAAACACAGTTTGCAATCACTGTTGCTACCACAACAACAGACCCTACTCCTATGATAATGGGAAATACCTAAAAAAATATGTAAAATTTATATATAGTAATACTAGCTAGTAGTACTAGCTTCATAAAATTGTGTAAATGGAAAAAAAACAAGTTAGTTATGTATGTTTTTTGTATCAACTTATATAAGTATCCAATACAAACTGAGTAGGTCTCCAGAAAGTCTATAACAGCCACTTTCAAACTGTTCATGATGACACAGTTACAACTTTGTTTTAGTAACACAACAGCTCACTTGTAATGTTCATGTGTAAATGAAAGAGCAATCGTTCACAATGTGACTCTTAATGAACTGCTTAATGAAATTATCGCCTTGAACTCGCTTATCTTGGACATTGACTAGTAATATAACGTAAATTATTTTGTACTCTTAATAAAAACAAAAGTAGTTGGTAAAGTTACATAATTTATAAGTGAAGATAGAAAATAGTGTCGAAGACATGCTCACCAGACTCATCGTGCCGAACAAAACTATTACTGATTAACAATAAAATTTCTTACCTTTTTTGATATTATCACTAGATAATAAATATAAAATATTGATGGTTCTAATCTTTGTAATCTAATCCTATCTGTAAAATACATAACCTAACAAAATGATAAAAGTGTACTTACAATTTTACCATTTACGTTGTTAAACATCTTATAAATTCCGTTGAATACGAAATTATTAATGATAATAGATGAACAAATATTTATTCATACATCTGTTCAGTCAACTGGTAAATGATTTATGCGAAACGCCGTTTCGCACAAGAATGTACAGTGATTCGTTAGGAAGGCGCGGAATTTATTTTAAGTTTTCCTTGTTAGCTGTGCGCTAGTTATATTTATGTGTATTTACCTTTCACAGAAGAATTTATGAAACCTTGTATGATCACGGAAAAAGATGTATAAATGTGTATATAGATTTTAAAACCATTTGATGACATAATAATTTTCTAGTACGTAAACGTTTCAGTTTTTTAATGTACCTACTGGAACTGGGAAAGACCGCTGATGACTACGTATCTTCTTTAAAGTTTACTTAATTACTTTAATTTTCTCTCAAATAGAGTGTTTCTTTTGTGTTTTGAAAAATACTTTATACTTAAGTTTTCTCTATTTATTTAGTCACCGGGGGTTGATGGTAGAGAGTACGACTTAGGCATTATGTTCACCCTCTGTCATTTACAAATTCAATAAACCAAAAAATACTAATTTCATTACCAATTCGTCAACAAAATTTACCAATTTACAATTTCCGTCAATATTGTTTTTATAATTTTTGTTACATTTCTTTTACTTTAAATTTTAAAAATACTTTTTTTTTGTTTTGTTTTGTTTGATCCAGAAAATAATACTATGAGGCACATTTTGTTACTTAACGACTTGTAACTTTTTTGTAAAAAAATTTAGTTATTTTAAAAAAGAATTGTTTTTCGTTATATCTAAGTTCCTTGCTTAAATTGCATTGTTACTTTTACTGTAATGATTACAACATACAATTTAAGTAAGACCCGATATTATTTAATTATCTTTACAATTAAATTTATTAAACATAAAATTTATTGTTTATTAATAAAAATAAAAAAAAAAAAAACAGCATATCGTAGAAAACATTTTAATTATTTACTTAATTACATTTAATTTTTAAACAATTCCATTCACAATATTTACAGGTATTTAAAATATAAACAAGATTGTTAGTAAATACAATTGTATTGTAATCACTTTACACAAAATATATAATAATTTGATGTAAAGATATTTAAAAAATAATACCATAAATAGTACTAAAAAACGAACTAGTTTTTTTGAAATATTGTGATTCGAAATATTTATTTATATGCAAAGTTAATAAGTATTGTACACTTTATAGCTATATTTTTTATTCCATGAAGCAACGAGACGAAAACGACGATCACCTAATGATTAGTGACACGCCGGCCCATTGCAATGTGGCTCCAAATAGGACGATGTTCACTATTCTATATTGTACTGGTCGCCTTGTAAAAAGAAGTTTTTCGCTGGAATTGTTGGCATGTAGTATTATCAATTTCTAAAATATTTGATTAATTAATTGCTGAGACGTATAATTTCTCTTATACTTTGCATTACACCTGTGACCAGTACAAACATTCCAAATACGATGAGTAGTACATCTTTAATTAAGACATAATTGTATTTACCAAGATCTCTGTTCCAGCAAAATATGAGATCTATCAACGAAGGGGCAATAAGTCCTAAAAATGAATAGAAAAACGCCCCCTCTAAACCTATTACTTGTTCTAATTTCGGTAATGTTGCAGCCGCAATAACTGAAAAAAGAAAATATGATCATTGTAGCAAATGAAAATTGCAAGTTAACAATTATATTAATGCCTCTCCGTCGCTTTATGGTTGGTAAAACTAACAAATATGCAAGAACTTATTATTATCTTTGTAAATATTATTGTTGCTAATTAGTACGTCTAGTTTTATGTTCTCGCCATTTTCCAAGTTTCAAATAAAATCCAATACCCCCTGTAGTCGTGACTCAGTGAGCTAAATGCCTTACTAATAAAGACTAACAAAAAGGTGTATCGGTTACATAATTAATAGATTTTTAAGATACCTACCTGTAAGAATAGCAAACACAGCACGCATGACTGACTGGGCGTGATTGTGGTATTTCTGGGACACATGCTGTTTAGTGTTGCGCCAAACGATCTCCATTGGAACGTAGAATTGCAGTGTGTATGTGAAGAAAATAGCTATGATGATAAAGCATTTTGCCATCAAGGCTGGTCTGAAAATACATGGTTAGAAGTTATTCAAAACGTAAATTAGGACACAACTGTCTGTTTCACGTGTTAAATTTAGATAATTTCTTAAAGCTATACAGTTTGCTGACAATGCAGCCTCTTTATTCTGCATTTTAATTTCGAATATCAGTATTCATTTTAGACTTTCCATGCTACATTTTTAACAGATTGATTAATAGAATTACACGAGAACTATGCGAAATAAAAACAATGTAAAGTACTTTTGATTTTTGTCTAAAAATTTATGAGATTATTTTAACAAACAATTTGTACTTTTTATTACGATATGTAAAAAACACACGTAATACAATAACATATTAACAGCATTTAGAATTACACGATTTTTTTTTGTTAGTACTTATAACGGTTTCAGTACATATACAAATGATAAAATGTTTGTATACCACCTGCTTGGACAGCAAAATTTACACACACTTAACATAGAAAAGGTGCTGTTTCGCAGTTTACATATAGGTGCAATTACCAACGAGTCAAGTGAAAGCTTATTATATAACAGTAAAAAGAAATACAATACTTTACGGTTTTATCTTCTAACTTTGTACATTAGATTTTTATTTAATGCTACAAAACGTATGCAACTTAGCATTGTGAAACTAACATTTCTTTAGTAGGCAAATTTAGAGTTATACTCCCAGCTGCTTCATCTCCGTAACAAACGTATCCCAAGAAGCCCATGACCATGTAGAGAAGTACTACAATAGACATTGTGATGTTAAGTACGCCAGGGCAGCCCAGAAAGTGCTGCGGCTTAGCCATTGTATTTTCCACTGGTAAAACAACTCCTATGCCTTCCATAGCGAATATTACTGTACTGAAAAGAAAATCACAATAGAATTATTAGATGTAACCATTCGGTTGACAATAAAAGAATGAAGCAGAATTGATAACCGTATGAAGACATCACATTTTAGATGTTCACCATGGAATTTGCAGGTTGTTAACAGATTTTAACATATAAAGTTTAAATTTTTTTGAATCAATCTTACCCGATAAAAAGCGGTAGTCTCCCTATGTCAACTGACATAGGTCTTGAATCGATGTTAGGAAAATCTATACATATGTAGTATAAACATATGATGAAGGTGGCAACTAGCAATACGTTTGCAAACCCTGAAAAGGGAGCTAGGTACTTTAGATTTTTTATTTGCGTAAACATCAATATGGGAACCATGAACATTAGACAATACATTGTGTCTGTAAGGCCATTATCTTCATAGTAAAATGAAACGATCTGTAAAAATTACATAATTTTTGTTAAAACAGTGCATAAACATTTGTTTTTGGACAATTGATTTCTACTGAGATAAATACACAGTATGTTTTGTTATTATGTTAGGCTTCGTTAAAATATCCACTTTACAAATATTTGTCATAATAGTCAAATATAATAGTAGAAA
>DWMX01001372.1:0-15963 GCA_018246375.1 Byasa alcinous | reverse complement strand
AAAACTGCATTAAAACTTATTGCTCCACCTAACATTTATTTTTAACTAGACACCGTCGAAACTTTAAATACTGGGTGATGGGCCGATAGATCTGTCCGAAAGTATATATGAAAGTATAATAGGTGAAGAAGGTGGACATTCCAAAGTGACTCGAACGATGATGGTTTATAGTAGATAGTAGATATTAGTTCTGTTAAAAAATTATTATTAGTAGAAAATCATTAAAATTTAATAACTGAGTTGATGCTGTGCCTGAAGTAGCTACCGAAATCTGCACGGATATTTGTACAGACGTATGTAAAACGACCGCACAGCCTTCGCCGGTCAATATCACGAGTGTATCATAAGACAAAGCAAAAGTGTAATTATTTTCATTTAAGGTTAAACGAGTCGATTAAAACTACACTAACGAAGACTCGTGAATGTTTCCGACAGGAAACCTATTCCACAATGTGTCAGACAACGGGCTGGCAAAAAGGAAGTTAGCCCTTTCCTTGTTCCGATTTAAAATTAAACTTTGTACAATCTACCGACTCTCTAACGAAGAGCCGCAGGCTATTTAGCAAATTGGATGCATCAGTAACGGAAAATTGATCTGGTTACATTGTACCGACGTGTTTTAGCTCCCGACAACAACCCCCGGACGTCCGACCTCCGGACCCCCCACTTTTTTAATTTAACTTACGTCAACGGGTCGTTGTTAAGTTTTTTTCATTGTACCTGCGTTTGATTGTGAAAGAGTTTTTATGCAGATATTAAATTAATATTCCCGTGTCGAATGGATATTGAAAATATTAATTAATACTTTTTGATTTAAAACTATACTTATACCTTGGTTCGTATCGATCGTCTCTTCTAATATAATAGAAGAAATATGTTACTATACGGATGAAGCACCGGACGACCACACGCGAATTCTATGTACCATCAGTAAAAGAGATTTCATCATTCGTTTTAATCGTTCCATTCATCTATAGTGTTTACTTTAGCAGTTATTATTAAATAATTTAATAGGTTATTTTAATTATAAGAAAACTTTTTTTTGGATTTCAGAATTACGTATTGTTTATACAAGTTGAATTTTAGATCTGGTATTAAATTATGCGACTAAAACTATGCCGCAGGCCTCCCCTCAAAAATCCCGATAATCAATATCCACTTTTTAACTATTTCAGTAGTAGACTATTATATTAATGTAGTAAAAAAAAAAAAAAAACATCCGAATGTGTTGTATATTACACGGGAATATTATTTTAGATCGTACAAAGATGTTTATTTCTTTTACTGCTTCGCAGTTAATTATTGTCCCGGTGCATTATTCTTTGTACTCCCTGAAGGTAAAATATAAATTAAAGAGATTATTAAAGGTAAAGAGTTCCCGAGTATGGATAAAATCTTTTCCCGTAAATATCATTTTCAGTTCCGGGAACGTCGTTTCAAAGCCTTTTGCTTTCAGACTTTAACATAATGGAAATCGAGCTAGT
Organism: Byasa alcinous; assembly: GCA_018246375.1. NCBI lineage: Eukaryota > Metazoa > Arthropoda > Insecta > Lepidoptera > Papilionidae > Byasa > Byasa alcinous. The sequence continues at coordinate 14,479 of DWMX01001372.1, read as the reverse complement.
GTGGAGGGTACCTGGATGTTTAATTAAATTATCGTCAGAATATTTTCAGCTCCATTGTTTCACCATCAATTTTACCGTAAAATGTTTTCCATTTTATATTTACTGACTCCTGTCTTGGCCAGCCAAGAAGTTTTAATGGATAAATCTGAGATGCACTAACATTTTCAGTAGTTCAGTAAAAGATTAATTCACCGCGCGACTGCTAATAATTATGTTTCTTACATACAGTTATTTGTACATAAATAGCTGCTGATTTTTATTCTGATGTTGCTATTTATTAATAATTTTATGAACGTTGCAATTCTAAGTAAAATAAAAAAAAAATAGCGAATGTTCTGTTAAATGTCTTATTGGGTAATACTTACATCAATGTCTATTTATATTTTTTTAAGTACATGACATACATAAGTACGCATTAACACATTCATTAGTACTGACTCAACAAACTGGACAGCAACGCCCGGTTCAGTTAGCCACCAGTTAGTTACCGTGCAGTAGTGTTCAAATATTGCTATGATCTATTTCACAAAGGGATGTAGTAGTGATTTTATTAGACTTCTCATCCGTCTCCAGTTGAGGAACGCATTGTTTATTTATCCAAACATCATAAGCAGTCTCTCGATGTCACGGACGTATCGTGTATCACCGAGTGAATGACCTATACGTCCCGCCGCATCCTTGTGTAAGGCGGGTATCGTTAGAGGAGGATTGTATAGTAATGTTACTGTGTGGAGTAAAGCTTACTTCGTCGTGTATGTCGTCGTCTTCGAAAGCGGAGGAGAGCGGTCTGCCGCGCTGCGCCCGCGCACCCCTCGAGTCGAACAGCTCGTCGGCAGGCGCTTCGATGTCATCGAGTGCGCTTCTGATGCGGTTCTCCACGTCGCCCCTGACGCGGTCGCGCTCGGGCTCCCTCGCCGCGGGCACCTTGCCGTCCAGCCGGTCCAGCACCGGCCGGTAGTAGCTCTCGCCTTTGTTGTAGTTGCAATCGTAAACGCGAGTGCGTCGTCCTCTACCCACGCGGCTCATTCTGTACGTGTTCCTGCGAATTTATAATATATAAACAACCTTTATATCGGATCCACTAGTTAACGATCAAGGCGTTATACTAGTCATAGGCTCGAACGAAGACGTCACGTCGTAAAGTTCACAAGTAATACCGCGACAATATATACATAAACTAAGTTCTCTTTCTATAACGTTGGATTAAAAATTTTAATTACGTTTTTATTAAATGACCAGGACTAACTGTGGACCCTGATTAGGTTAAGAAATTGATCCATGAAATTTAATCGACCAATGATTATTTCTAAATTGAAAAGAAATTTGAATCGGAACATCACTGCGTCGTACTTTTGTATCACGAAGTAGGTGTAGGTTTCGGAACCGAAATATGCTATTAGCCATCAGAAATCTACGACTGAAACAATATGAAGGAAAAATATAACGCTCTTTTACATGAGATTATAATCGGTTTATTAATTTTTATTCCTCTAATATTATTATCGGTTAAAAATAAGTAATAAAATAGATTACATCGACAAAACTTTTTCAATGTATAATGTTCGTAGGGTTTGGTTGGTGACAACGTTTTTATAAACCGCTTGACTAACTACTCCATATTGTAACAGCACCGCTGTTTCGACTGTCAACATCGAACCCTCATGATATTAAAGCTACAGTTGTATTCTATCTCTTCACCATTCACGGCCTCGTTCTCACATTACACCAAATTAAATTAACGTTCACAATTAGCCCGTTCCAGACAAATAAGCATTATAATAAAGAAACATTCTTAGTTTTGTGATGAAATGTAGTGTGTAGTTGTATTTGTCCATTTTCAGCGCCAATTCATTGAGTGGATTGGTGAACAAATGAAAGCTGAAACGCAGCCCCCCAATATTTACTAGTTCAGCTCGGATCACGAGGCTTTTGACACGCGAAGCGTGGACGAATTCGTTGGAGGCGATGTTCAATATTATTACAGCGAGTGTTCGAAATCGACGATACGCTGACAGCCCTTCCTCTCTTTAGTGTACTCAGAAACACCTACAAAGCATTTTCGTCTCTATTTATGAGCGCAACAGAATTAAGTTTGCACAAGCTGTGGACAATCTGTTTGTCTCCTCTACGTCCGGTACTGTGGGCAAATTAAATTCGATACCTGAGCCGTTGACGACTGATATCCATTGTGACTGTGCCCTGAACGCTCTTAGCTTTACTATGCATTCGTGTGTACATTACAACCAAACAAACAATGGCAGATAATGCGAGGAGATAGTTCGTTCGATGGTAAGCTTTATGCCCGCCTATAACACTGTGGGTTTGAGATGGTTAATCTCGTTGCTCCTGTAGTTTTATATACGCCTTCGGCTGTTTCTATATCACTAAAAGAAATAAGCGCAAACGTGTTCACTACCTAGAGGTCTACAGTTAAAGAGATCAGCCATCAGACAGTACTGTTAAAGTCAACGCGCAACGCGTCTAAAATACCTGACATGACTTTATTAGTGAACTCACACCCGGCAAGAAATAATGATCATGAGAATTTAAAAACATCGGTCTATTTGCGAGGAACTAAAAAAGGGAAAATGGTCTTAAATCATTTATAGCAAAGTAATTACTATATGTATGTTGTAAGTTCAGATTATTTACGATTATTAACGGTTAATCCAATTACGATAAGGTTTTCTCTTAATAAAGTACTCGTTCCAAATATTTCCTTGGGTGTAGTTGAATGTTAAATATTCATCAGATGTTTTCGTGTTTCCGTTGTTATATTTGCAAGTGATTGTTGTTTTCGTGTTAATATTTTTTTTAAGAACGTAGTTAAAAAACTTTATCATGTATTCGTTTATATAATATAAACGAAACATTATTTTCGTGGTTAGTGTGAAATTTTCAAAGTTTCAACGTATCAATGAATGTTTTCCTTCGTTTCATGCAGTTCGTTGTCGCTCGTTAACGGATCTTTCACGTTTATTTTATTTCAAAATCGGCCTGCTCAGGTTTCCACGGCGTGACATTTAAATCTGTGTTGACGTTTATGAAATATTTGTATTGGATTTGTCGGAGCTTTCAGAGCACAAATTTTTTTCAACCTGTCGTGGCATTTCAACACATGAAACTATTAGTAGATCGATTTAGATTATGAAATTTCACAACTAATAAAGATCATGGAATATAAACAATTTTTTTTTCATCGAGGTCTTGTTTTAAAAATATTGTGTTGCTTTATTACTTATATCAGATCACTTGAAATATTCATTTACCAAAGAAAAATGCAACTGTGCTACCATCAAAACATAAAATCTCCATTGACCAAAACATTGAAATTATCATTTACCGTCTACACTAACGGACTTTGAAAGAATTTAATTAACATTTTGTACAAATTAAATTAAATCTAATATTTCACGTATTGTAGCTAAGTTACTATTCAGCTAATTGCAAAGTTTACTTCAATTTTAACAAAATTGAACCTTTGAACGAATGTTTATTGAACTAGATTATAATGTATAAATTCAAAATAAAAACAAGGCAAGTTGTTTGTTAAACATAAATAAAGAAATAACACATAACAAGTAACTAACTTGTATATATACCTTATGACTGGTATATCTGTGGTTTTTAATTTGTTTATTTTAATAAAAAAAAAATGGGACTTACTGCAATGTTGTCAAAAAAATTATTATTTGTAAACGCAAATAAATTACAAGACAATCAGTTGTATATGTAAGTTAATGAATAATAAAATATCAACATTACAAGTTAACAGAGTAATGAATGGGCCGATCGGCTGACGTTACAGACGGACGTCGCGTCCTACAAGTATTGCTATAGCGCAAGTTAGGAACGGCGAAGCCATTTCAAAATAGATATCTCAAACATTCGATACGGTGATATTTTTAGTTTCAAAACCCGGTTTTTGTCCGCCGGACAAGACGTATTGTGTATGCACTCTGAACGTTAACGGCACAGCCAAAAATAAACGCGTCAGCGTAATCCGAACTTGCATTACGCACGAGAATTTAAATGTGATCTATATAAAGCGCCGACCCAACTGGTACACCCAACGAGCGCAGGAGTAACGAAATTAACAAAGCAACCGTTAAAAAAATAAATAAACGTCGCACTGCGAAAAAATTAGTTGTTGTAAAGAAATAATTTCGCATTAACAGCTGAAAGGTGTGAAGGTGTAATGGATAGTTATATTTCACTGACCTGATGTGCGTGTACTGGCGTCGAGTAGTCAGATGGGACTGGGCAGCGATGTACCGGCGCCTGCCTCGCTCGACCGGCGTAGGTGTGACTATGTTTAACTGTGAGCAACACAGAAATATATTGACTTTTGTTACGGATGATTTCCGAGTCGGAGAAATTAAGCGTGCGCCCGCGCAGCCCTTGTTATTCGCAAGCGGTCCGTCGCCAAATTACAAACGAAATTGTTGCGCACCACGTTTGCCGATGATGCAGTATACATGCACGGAGATTAACGAACATCGATACTGTATAAAGTCACGATGGAAAATTAGATTTAGCCGATGTAAAGAATTTAGATTATAGAAACCGGGAATTCATCGTTCCATGCGTAATATATATCCTAGCACGTATATGACACGTTAGTACATAAATAACTATAGTTATCTTAACTGTGTGCACGGTCAAACTAATTTTTTTTTATACAGATTAAAAATAAACTGAAGATACGCGTTATGTGATATACTAAAAAATAAAAAAAAAACCTTTTCAAATCTAATATAAACGCTGTAGGTGTAAATTGATTACAAAATGGCTACGAATTTTGTCAAATAAAATGGTACAGAGCGCGCCGAGTGCTGTTTAATGTGACAAAATATGACTATACAATGGACTGTCACTTGGCAGCCAATTTCAATGCTGGGATATCTGCCTTATTGTTTTCGGTATAATAGACGCTTCGCCGGTTCGTTTCCACTGTCGGACACGGAACGACGTGATTGCATTTGATCCTTTTTGTAATGTTAGGGTCGAAAACAATTTAACATTTTATTGAGCATCCGCACAAAGTGGAGTGTAACGTGTGCGAAGTATCTTAACAATATACGAACAATTACAAACGTCCTGTATAAATTAACATCACTTGTTTTCAACAGGTGCGGGAAGTTAGTTATTTCATTATCCCCATTCGGACTTGTACTCTTCGGTTTTATTATAACTACACACCATCAACTCAACCATCGGTTAACATTTATTGAAAATAAATTTTGGTTTTATACAATTTCATTAATTTCCTTACCCTATCAATCACTCAGACAAGTATTAAATTCATTATCTTCTTTATTTTCATATGCTTGTTCAATTGTTTATAAACACGCGTAAATATCTTTGTATCGCTTGTAAATTGTTCCTTCCCTGTATCATCGTGTAGACAGACAAACATCTAAGTGAGCAACATTGTCTCCATACCGCGACAGTGGGAATACACTTAGACTTTCGTCGAACTATTCCCAACTAACAGAAGTCGCACCACACTGTATAGTTGACTGGAGCACAGTCGGTAAATTACTAAGTTTGCCTGCCTCGCTGCCTCTTCCTCGAGTATTAACAATTGATTTTATTATTTATCCTTTAAACATTTAGATAGGCGTATTGTTATTTATATTACCGTGTAATTGTACTTGTCCAGTTAAGCACAATGCTTTACATGTTGCACACATTTCGCAATGAAACACGGCCTTGCTCAATAATTGTTAAGTATTATGATTTTATAGATAAAACTTTTAGTACTTGACTCGGGTGAGTTTTCTTCAGTACTTGAAGTTTGTGTTGTGTACTCGACGTTTACTAGCTTTATCATTATTTGGACTTCAAACTTTAATTTGGAAAACAAATTCTTTTGTACTTAAAAGTGCGTTAGTGATGGTGCGGATTTTATTTCAGTAAATCTCGTTACGACTAAGAAATTGCGTAACTTGTAACAGAAGCAGCATTTTGAAACACAAACGTGCGGTATGTCGACATTCGTACTGTTCAATTTATTTCAATTTCTGTGAAAAAGTTAAGTGAAAACCAATTAATAATAATCCGAACTAAACTCAAAGTTTTTTAATTTAAATAAAAGTAATAGAAACCTTGTAAATAGAAACTTATGTTCGAGGTTGCTTAAATTTCCGTTACGATGAAAATAATTCGCACGTCGGTGTAGAGCACGTAACCAGTTGCCAGGCGAGTTTAAACGGAATGGCAGGCCGCGTGACGAACCCGCGACCCCCGACCCCGGACCCCTACACCCCGGCACCCCACCACCCGTCCACCGGAAACGTCCCGTCCACACTCTGTTTCTTCATTTTACCGCGTTTATGATGAAAATGTTTCCGAACGGTTCACTTCCTCTTACTTAATTTAATCTGGCGTTTTTACTCTACATAACTATTATTCAGACCTTTAAATGAACTAGTAAGAAATAATTATTAGTTTTAGAGGTTTCAATCGTTCTTTTCGTTAACTTTAAATTACTTAGAATAATGATTATTTTATCTCTTTTAAACGAAATTAACTATAAGTATGAAAGAGTTTAGGAGAATTCAAAATTAACAAACCTTGGTTAATTAACAGTTTCTAATGTTGTGGTCGAAATGTTTGTATGCATTATAAACAAGAACACTCTCGATAAAGTTCAGTTAATTTTATAAAATCTGACTTGATCTCTAAGATTATAAAATTTGTTTGAATCGACTGGGATTTACATAAAAAACGCATGATCTATTGGCGATGGGGTCTAAAAGTTTTCATAAACAAATATAACGTGCTTGTCAATTATACATATACGATTATGGATAACGTAAAGTTTCACCTCTTACGTTACAAGTATTGTCTACACTTAGACCGTTCAAAAGGAGCAGGAGCGATTGTGTTTAATGTGTGAGGGCGAAGTAGGCGCGACGGACCTCGGGGACTCCGGCTCACCGCAAAACTTACTTGGGTTATAGTAAATTACGCTGTTGCCAGCAAAACTCCGGGGACTTGAAGTATAACAAAAGAAGACAACTTAGCCAAGCAGACTTTAACAAAGCATTTACCTGTCTAATATAATATGAATGATATACCTCGTATCAAATATCGCAGCTTTAAGCTACAAAAAAAATATATAAATGATATTAACATACTTTAAGATTATTTGCTTTTTCTTTTGAAGCAGAATGTGAAATTACTATAACAGCTCTTATATTATAAAGGCGGTTCGATTCTTATGGATCTAAAACACCGACATGGATAAGTCTACAAAATAAGTAGTTGCTCACGAAATATAATGAAAAGATAATAACACAAATGATATCAAACTTGAAATGTTTTAAGAGACAATGATTTCGATTTCGGTAAAGTTTACTCATGAAGAGTTCTCCGGCTCTCATTTGATATTTAATGGTAGCTATTTATAAAAGATCGTAACCTCTTCGGCGGCGCTTTTAATTTTCAACTCCACATGATTTTCATGTATTTCAACATCATTAAGAGAGTTCCTGTGTGTAAGAATTAAACATTTTTTATGGAACCCTGACACGCGTTGCTTAGTAAACCCCGTTAGCAACTATCGCTACTAAAGCAGATGTACTTATCTACAAGTAGTATAAAAAACTTTTGATATCTACTTCTTATCGTTATGGGCTATCAACAAGTGAACCTCGTTCGTATATTCACTTTGCAAAAAAAGCGTTATGGTATTATATATGTAACAGAATATTTAACAAAACTTCTTGTTATGTCAAACTCTTTAATGAGTGTTAACATTTGTTTCTTTTTAAAATAAATGACTTTCTTTAAAGAATTCAAAGTCAATAAAATTTTCACGTGTAATAGCTTATTACCTTTACGAATGTGAATACATTGCTATAGTTTTATTTTAAAGCTTCTTTTACAACAAACAAAATGGGTTGTATGCTGCGGAGTGATAAGATGTCATTATGTGATATCTACATCCAGCCGGAAGCTGCTTTCGAGATTATATCCCAATTCGGCGAAATGAGCTGCATGCAGTTTTTAGATGTAAGTACATGTGTGTGGTTACGGTCTTTTCAATTTCATTTTGATCATTTACATACACACATAACATTAGCTCATCGTGTTAGCAGGCGCCGGTGATGGTAAAAATAAAAGAAAAATTGTGTAAGCTCTGGTTTGCTATACGGTACAAAGCTTACTTGGACAATTGCGAAAAGTTAAAACACACTGCGGACGAACTGCGATAATAATTAAAAGTTGTTTTACAATTAGTGCTTTTCTTCCTCTATTTTTCCGTCGGCGTGAATTTATAATTGAAACATTGCTTGCTACCCGGCAGTGGAACCTTTGTCTCATTTATTCACCGCCGCGATGTTTTATTTTGCCCTGCTTGGATTACTTTTTATCGCAGGCAAATCGGGACGTGAAGCCTTATCAAAGGAACTACGTTTCGGAAGTTTGTCGCTGCGCTGAGATGGAGCGCAGATTGCGTTATATAGAGGGCGAGATTAAAAATGGCGACATTAAAATACCCGAACTGGACCATATACCGCCGGCCTTGCAACCGCATGAAATGTCCCAGTACGAGGTACATTTTCTTTTTGATTATTTAATAAATAAAATATATATTTGAAAAAAAAAGCAAGAGAAGTTTCTCGTAATGCAGCGTTAATAGCCTGTCTGAGATTCGATGTGTAGAATCATCGCAGGGAATTGAGGGACGAGAGATCTCTCTCCGGGGCAAAACCTTCTCGTTGTTAAAACGTCTCGTCGCGGCTTTCAAATAAATTGCATTCTAAAACGTTAAAGAAGCCTTGCTCTGTGCAGTTTTCAGGACGGGCCATGAGATAAGCGTGACCGCGCCTGTGTGGTTAAAAAATTCCTCATATCCACTCTCACTTTTAACGTTTCGTACAAGGTGAATTAGATGGAACAACTCCGGGAAAAGTGCAATTGCATTGTTGTGACCTTCGCCTGTCAGCCCTCACTGAAAGCGTTGTGAATACGATAATTACCTTCGAAACTGGGACGCTTCGGTTCAACCGCTGACACCGAATAATACATTATGTATATACCATTTATATCCTCCAACCCAGCGAGACGGATTAACAAGCGTGTATTTGTATACCTGTGTGTTTGTTCTGTTGGCTCGATTTAATTTCAGATCTTTTTAGTTTGAACAGATTGGAAGTTCTTATATTAGATTCAAACAATCGTTTGTGCAGCTTCAACTTTCTACGTAGTTTTAAAAGAGGTTGGCGCATTTACATTACATAGACATAGGTTGGCAATTTCACAGAGCTCGTTGGAGGAATGGGAGAGTGACATCATGGATATGTCTGAAAACCAAAGTAATCTTTTAAACAACTATTTGGAGCTGAACGAGATGGCGTACGTGTTGAACCAAATTGGGCCGTTACTGGGCGACGCTGAAATTTTGCCGGAGTCATTGCTATCAAGGTATATACTAGTAATTAAGAAACTCCGCTAACTGTAATACTGTACATTATAGATTATTACTATTAACGAAAAAAGTCTAACGATAGATAATGGTGATAATGATGGAAAGTAATCCGGTATTTTTGTTAATAATAATGATATAATAGATACAGTCGTACGACTGCCGGTTTAACAGGGTGTAAATTTCAGAAAAGGTGCTGGTGAACAACCTACAATTGGTGGCCGTCTAGTTATTATATCCGGTGTGGTGCATCGCAGTAGAAGCTTTCCGTTCGAGATGATGCTCTGGAGAGTGTCTAGGGGTAACATATATTACAGACAGGCGACCGAAGACGCTATACTACTAGATCCGGCTACTGTAAGTTCGGCTCCTAACAACGGCACTTGTTTAGAAGTGTAAAGTATATACTTTCTATTGGGGCTTACTTTACTCTATGAGTAACTGCTTGATATTTTTGTGTTTTGAAAGCTGTGTTAATGGCTGGTTTTGTTTTTATCCAGGGTAAGGAAATCAGAAAGGTGGCTTTCCTTGCGATTTGTCAAGGGGAACAGCTTAGCGCTTTGATGGATAAGGTGTGCAGCGGTTTCCGAGTGAATGTCTATCCATGCCCTGAAACGAAGGAGGAAAGGATGGACCTGTCCATGAGGATAGACAGCAGGATATTTGATTTGGAACAGGTAGAATGAGTGTAAAATTTTTTTAAAGTTGTTTCTACACCTTTTTCTCACTGCCGTTATTTATACTATTTACTGTTGCGTCTGCTTCAGCTGGTATTCAATAGTGTGCGAATACTACTGTTTCAGTTTGAATAGCATTGTAGGTGGCACAATAATTGGTAGATGTGATCTTCTCATCGGAAATCTTGTGTATCTGTTATTCAATGCAAATCAAGTTAAGTTATCGTTTCTAGTATGGTAAAGAGACGAATTATAAGTAAAAGAGTGCCAATAAAATGTATCATCATTATCATTATCCTATAGACGCCCACTGCTAGACCAAGACCATCCCCAAAGATCTCCGCTCGCAACGGCTTTGCTTTATAAAAAGCTTATAACTAGTAATTTTGAAGCGATTTAATGAACTGTTAACGAAGTTCTATTAACGTTGGTAAACTTTTTCATATGTCTCGTCAAGATATACACGAATTTTAATTGATTTAGGTAATTAAGAAGACGAAATTCCACCGGTGTAAGGCTCTGCGTACTGTTGGCAAGAAATGGCACCTGTGGATGATACAAGTGAAGAAGACGAAATCCATATACCATACTATGAACATGTTTTCTCTCGATATCACTAAAAATTGTCTAATTGGCCAATGTTGGGTACCGAACGCCGATCTGCCCAGGGTCAAATCAGTGCTTGAAGAGTGTTCGGTAAATATTTTTATTTTATGTGTTACTACTGAAGGTCACAATTTGATCAGAATTCTGCAATATGGATCATTGGTTTGCGTGCAATGATTTGGGACGTCTGTTTTAGGCCCGGATTGGTACTACCGTACCTTCATTCATGTCCCAGACGGAGACGGATTCGGTGCCCCCAACTTTTCATCGTACTAATAAATTCACTAATGGATTTCAAGCCCTGGTCAATGCCTACGGCGATTCAACGTACGGAGAAATAAATCCAGGTAAAGCCTACCATCATAAAATTATCATATTTACATATAAATGGTTAAGTTTTTTAGGAAATTATGTCACATGGATAGACCAGAAAATGACGTTGACATCAAGAAACAGAAATAGTTTTATTTACAAAACGTATAATGTTGTATTTAAAAGTTACATAATATTAATGAGGAATAACTTAAATGTGGAAACAGGCACTTTTTGTTATATAGAGCGGTCGAATGGTTTAACGAAAAATAGGTGGTGCTGATAACTATATAGGTATAGACAACTGTTAGCAAATGAGGTCTGCCACCACTATGGGGTTCACGTTCAATGTTAAAAACAAAACTCAGTACAAGATTCTGAATAATTTAACTTAACGCAAGCATATTTGGCGATTGATGTTCTATTGTATGAATTCAATATTTTCAGGATTGTTCACAATTATAACATTCCCATTTTTGTTCGCGATCATGTTTGGTGACATGGGTCACGCGATACTTTTGATTATATTCAGCAGTTGGATGATCCATACGGAAAAGAGGCATATGAAAAGGCCATCCACAAATGAAATTTGGAATATATTCTTCGGTGGTAAGTTTAGCTGATTCCTACGTACTCTCTCCTCTGTAAAAGATGATGAGTTTATATGTTATATTTTGCCGAAACAATTGTCGATTACTTTTGTATTGATCTTATTGTATAATGATTTTTTCACGAAGGACTTGACGAGTTTATTGTACATGCAAACTACGTGTCAAGATTAGAAATAAAAGGATACAACTGAAATTGAATCTCGAGCAAAGGATAAGTAGTGGATAAAGAGAACAGTTTCAGCCTGTGATATAAGTTTGTTGATGAAAAATATTATATATACATACGATGATGTCACTGTAAAAAAATTAAGACGTTTACTCGTAGGAATTGTTTTTGTCCGTCATCTAATATGTAACGTGTCTTTGATGAGTAATTTCAAATTAATAACCATAGCGTATAAAAACGTCGCTTGTATAATTTGGGTTAAGTTGATTTAAGTTTGAGTTGAGAGGCTGACATAGCCAGCTTCTCAGTATCACTGAATGGCGCATACTTGTCGGCTGCGTGACGAAATAAACCTTTTACCACGATGTGATGACCATTGCAGGTCGGTACCTCATACTAATGATGGGGATATTTTCTGGCTTGTGCGGTTTTTTATTCAACGACGTATTCTCCAAGCACATACATGTAATGAGATCGTTCTGGAAAAACACGATGACTCTGGAAGAAATAAAGAAGCAAGAATTTCTAATGTTGGATGCAAGCAAAGAAACAAATGCACCGTATATTTTAGGTGTTGACCCAATGTGGGAGGTAATGATTACCTGCTCGGTCCTTCTCGGTCTTTTTAACATTGCTGCTAGCATTTGAGTGATTAGTAACAAGTTAATTCACTTCACATTTCAGTTTGCCACTAACAAGATCATGAGTCAGAACTCTTTGAAGATGAAAATGGCTATAATTATAGGAATAGTACACATGATTCTTGGACTAGTGCTGAGCTTGTTTAATCACTTGTAAGAACTATTCGTTTGTTGTTTTCTTCTTAACGCTTGTGTATGTAGCATTTTCGATCATGGTTACGGTTGAAATGAAATTTGTTTGTTGGTCGTCAGAAATATTTGCAGCGACAGCTTCACACCAATCAGTGTGTAAATTCTTTGAAGAAGACTATGCCAAGCAGTGAGCGTCTATCGGCTGGTAATATATCATAAGCAGCTGATAGTATATGCATGACAGCCGACCTGAATATCAAATCGCGTTACTTCTCGTCAGAGCCTTCAGGCCAAGTCGCTACAGAGCGACTGTAATAACATCTTACACTTCTCCAAATATAGTAATACTTAATGTACTTATTGAAAAGCAGATATTGTTCGTCTTTTTTTTATTTAGAACAAATGTCAAAGAAGTCGGGTTTTATTATTATAAATGAAGACGTGAAACTTTACATTTCACTGTTTTAGGTACTTTAAACGTCGCTATGCGGTCTACCTCCAGTTCATACCGCAGATTCTCTTCTTATGTTGTATTTTCCTCTGGCTGGTTGTTTTAATATATATGAAGTGGTTTCTCTTTAACCCAAAGTCACGTAAGTGTTTTATATAATAAGTTACACTTTTGTAGCAAGACGTTCTTCGTCTGCCCGCGGCTAACAAACTTATCATCAGCATAACTAACAATAAACAAATAAACCATTTATGATAAAGAGATATTTTTTTATGTTTATGGCTCAATAAAGAGTTAGAAAAACTGCAGATTTTGCGGGGGGAGTTTGATCCTCTCATGGCGTTCTCGCTGTCACCCCGTGTTTGGCTCTCTTCATGGGCCCGCTGGTTAAACCAAGCAGTTCACCTGTTGATGTTTTCAGAATCAATGAGTCAGATGTTGGTATATGGAAAGTCTTGCCACTGTGGGATGATTTGCTTTAAACAATTGAATTGATGTCGTGTGCACGAGTTTCGCGCAGCAGAGTTGTTCCGTTTGCCATTTTCTGTAAATGTATGTTTTTTGTGCAGCGAATGTAAAACGAGCGTCCGGCTGCGCTCCGCTCCTACTGATTATCTTCATCGACATGATACTGTTCACCACCTCGAAGCCCGTCGCGAAGGAGTGCGACGCTTACGTGTTCTCAAGCCAGCAGAAGTTGCAGCAGTGTCTTATGATCATTGCACTACTGACTGTACCAGTTCTGTTGTTCGGCACTCCATTGTACATATATTACTTTAATCGCAAGAAGAAACTGGCAATTATGGTAATTGATATTGCACAAGTGCTATGCACGACACTTACATAAAAATTAAAACTTTGTACTAGTGATATTATAATATTATCATAATATAAATAATTTAGATACACATGAAACACTTTAAAATTACAGAAACAAATCAGCCAGTTCAGGAGATATCAGAAGAGGGATTCTGATATGAGGAAATCGGAAGAGACACTTATGGCTGAGATTGCCAAGTACTCGGTGCCCTTTGGGGAAATATTGATTTACCAGGCGATCCATAGCATAGAGTACATTCTGAGCACCGTGTCGCACACAGCCTCATACCTGCGCATGTGGGCGCTCTCACTGGCTCACCAGCGTTAGTATCATAAGAATTCTAGTTGTAATAGATGTAAAGTGTACATACACCCTTCTCTCTACACCTTGCGGAGTTGAAGTGTACACTCTTAAATCGGACACGTGTCTGGACTGCGCCGGAGTCCCGGCATGTGTTTACGTGGTCTTGTAAACGTTGCGCGACTGCAAGGAAACGGGGGGAAAAGAGGTGTTTGACCATATCCCGAATCATCATCATCATTTCAAACGATGGACGTCCACTGCTGGACATAGGTCTCTTGTAATGTATTCCACAAAATACGGTCTTGTGCTTTTTGAATCCAG
>DWMX01001371.1:0-15966 GCA_018246375.1 Byasa alcinous | reverse complement strand
GTTGATCAAAGTAAGCTACATAATCCATAGCGCACAGAGTCAGTACATTGATTAGTTCATATTTTTATCTACTGTTAAAAGCAAGACAATATTATATGAAAAAATCATAAAGCCTGCAAATCAGTGACATCCAATCTGTCATATGCCATTTTTTGTTCAGCCAAGTAACAAAAGGAGCAAAATGTTCACCTGATAGTGACTATAGAAAGGATGATGATAAACACAATGATATACATGGTTAGACATTGTGCTTGTCACATAGAGACAAGATGTTGAACCTAGTTACCCCAGTAATTTCATTAGGTACAACACCTTTCAAACTGAAACAGTAACGTCTGCACACAGCTGTTTAGCAACAAAAAAGGAAATACATTAGCACCTACAGAGACAGTCTCCAGCAACAGAGACCTATCACCATACACTGGCTATCTCTCATATTACCTAATGATGTTGATAAAAATAACCCTCTTTCACTACCACAACTTATGAGAATTCTTTTAAGAAAAGTGATTTAGTATAAATTGTGTAACAGAATGTTTTACACATTTTATTATAATGTTGTAATAAACTTTACTGTTTTAACACCAGGTTAATTTCAAAGAGCAGATTGTACCTAATATTAAAAAAAGCAATACTTTTAATAATGGTAATAGCTAATTTTATATACAATGAGAATAATTATAATAAAGTTTATCACTGTGTCAGAAGTTTAGTTTAAAAAAAAAAAGGATTTTTAATTATCACAGCCTTTGTGTAAGTTCATGCTCAGTACATCTTAAATGCAATATTATATTTTTATACACCAGCCAAGTTTTTTATTGTACAATACATATGTATAACAAAAAAAGTTATTTATAGTTAAAATTTTTAATTAGTATTTTTCAAACAGTTATATTCAATTAACATGCCTAACTTATCATTATTGGCTTACTAATTAATTGCAAAATTAGTTAAAAACTTTCTGATTATATACTCACTAAGCCTCATTGGTGAAGTTAGGTGTTTGTGGCGGTTCCATACTATGCAACTGACAATACAAAACATCGAAACAAAAGTAACACATATCAGGAATTGCTACAGTTTCATGATAACCATTTAAAGGTCTTTCAACATTACTGTAAGAGTTGTTTAATTTCTGCTTTTTTGTTCCACAACATACTGAAGACATATTGGTTGGTATAAGAAATATATTCTAATAATACAAGACAATGCAGTCACACAAATTCACAAGTAAACGAAAATCAAACACACACACTCGTCTATGGGGTTTTCCTGCTACGTGTGTGACAAACGCTGAGCCAATGTTTACTGTTAAATATAAAAATTTTCTTAGTTTAAGATTTCATAAAAAAATACTTTATGTAAAGTAATGAATAAAATTTTATATAGTGTGGAAAAAACATACCCTTAAAAATGTAATTATGTAAATGAGGAATTTTATTCATCACTCTTATTAAGAAATAAAAAAACTGCTTATAAGTTGATAGTAAACTATTTATACTTATATATAGTAAAATAATAATACTCAATAGATGGTAGAAGGATTTATTTGCATAGGCATTGTTTTTATATAATGGTACAGGCTTTGTATGCACCATCTTTTGACTAAAAGTAATGTTAAAATGCTAAAACTTTAAAGTTTATAATTTGTTTATGGTGCGATGGCTGTCATTGAGTTTTATTTTATTATTTTAGAAAATAAGGATAAAAGCATTGAGTGTAATTAAGAATGAAGCTATTTTCGTGAATAATGTACATGTTTTGTAGATTCCCAATA
This sequence comes from Byasa alcinous, assembly GCA_018246375.1. NCBI lineage: Eukaryota > Metazoa > Arthropoda > Insecta > Lepidoptera > Papilionidae > Byasa > Byasa alcinous. The sequence goes on along the minus strand of DWMX01001371.1, from coordinate 14,189 downwards.
AATTTAAGTGCAATAATCTTACACAAATAGTTAATATTACTCAGCGATGTTTAGTAAAAGAACATAATAATTGTCGACGATGGCGTCTGATGGAGAAATTTCATGTACGACTGATCCCAATTTCGCTGTTATTTATTCTTTTTTGAAGGTTTTTGGTAAACTGTACGGTTTAGAAATACCTACGATAACCAAATTACAAGAATTGATAGAGAATACACAAGAAGGTAAGGAGAAAATGACGTTTTATTGAGTTCAATATAAACAAACATGTTAGTAAGTTTTTTGTTTTAGTGTTAGATCCATTAAAGGAGTTGCACATCAGGCTGTTACGACGTGCGCTGAAGTCTATTCAAGTTAATCGTTGGGAAAGAGCTCTTATAAAGTTTTGTCATCAACAAAGATACCATCAGGAAGCTTGGGAGATTGAGAGGTTTTCCTATAAGAAAGCTAGTACTCAAGTTAAACTGAGAATATTAAAGGTAATGCAACATTTTTATTAATAATCTTCTATTCTTCCCATGTAAATAATAAACAAAGTAATCAATTAATACTAAACAGAAGTGTTATTTAATTTAATACAATTTAAGGTGCCTAAATTATTTATATGATGGGAGTACTTAAATATCATAAAATGTATCCCACATAATGTGTATTGAATTGATAAATTTGTTAATAATTAATGTTCCACATGTCTAATAAGAATATGTAACAATAACTTTGGTCAAAAAAGAAGTTTTTGATTGTTTAATGTGGTTTTTGTATGTTTCCTAACAAAGAGTAAAAGAATAACAAGTAATTATTCACATTAAATCTTAATTAGTAACTATTTTTCTTTCTATGTTATAATAGCTTAACTATATTATATTTTCCTTAAATAAAAGTAATGATTGTGGCAGTTACTTTGTAAATTATTACATTATAAATTATATACTAAGAAAATCATTTAAAAAGTAAAATTACTATGTAATATTATTTTTAAGTTTTAATAAATTTTAATAAATTTCTGTTACCTTAATCCATCATAGTCAAATTATAATTTTTCTTTCTGCAGTTACTATTTGAATATCAATTCACATGCCATCCCAAGTTTAAAAATTCTGTTAACTCATTATCAAGCAAAGAGCTTAGATTGGATCCTATTGGAAAGGACAAAAATGGTTGTGTATATTGGCTGCAGATTGACCATGAAGCTAATTTATGTTTGTACAAAGAGGACCAAGATGAAGAAACTTGGCAACTGATTGCTAGGTAATATGTAATAAACATAATGAAGTAGTATATAATATATAAAAATAACAATATTGTTGTAAGTTTGTAGTTGTTGTTACCATGTATTTATTATACTACAACAGTTGTAATTTTTTATATTAAAACCTATTTATAGTCAATTTATCATGTTGTCATTAAGATTTTTCTCATAAATTTTTCACAGCAACCGGGAGGAGTTTGTCAAAATTATTAGTCAATTAAAAATTGGCGAAGAAGTTTCTCAGCAGATAGCAAATGAAGATTCCAGCAGTGCAGATCTTCCAATTCAAGCAGAGGTATCATTTTAATGCTGTAAAATAATAAAAGTAATCCCACAATGATCTGCAATCACAATTGGAAATTCTCAAAAACAAATAATTTAATGAACTAAATATATTTCCAAAAAGAATTATATTAACATTAATAGTAATGCATTTTTCAGGCTAGTAAATCAGAAGCTGAAGAAGACAATGATGAAGAGTTCTTGAGCCCTGAATCCGAGTCTGGAAATGAGAGTGATGACACAAAAGTTGAAAAAAGTAGTTCTGAAGAAAAGTCAGTTCAAGAAGAAATTTTGGAAGGTACGGAAGGTAATATAGATAAAACAGAAGATGTAAACAAATTAACAAGCAATGACGCAGATACAAAAGAAAACGAAACAGGAACAACTCAAAGTGATTGTAAGGAAGAAGAAAAGATAGATGCAGCAAGTACAGAAAAAGAATGTGAAACAGAAAATAGCAAACCAAAAGAAGATGAAGTTGGAGAAGAAATAGAAGAGCCTGTCATAATTATTAAAGGAGAAGGCAATGGAGAGGATTGTGAAAGTTCCTACTTTATTGGTGAGGAAATATCTGAACCAGTAATGTTTATCTATGGTGATGGTTGGGGATGGGACAATGATACTGGCAACCCAGAAGCAACAGAACAAGAAAATAATACTGATTCGCGTGAGAATTCAGAAGTTGATAACAATACTAGTACAGAATGCATTAATGGAGAACATGCAAATAGTGTAAAAAAATGTAGTAGTAGAGTAAAACTAAATAAGAATGCTAAACTAAGACATATATTAGCATCTGTTACAAAAAGAACGTTAAGAAAACAATCCAATGACAATATGGATGATTCAAAAAAGCATTGTGTGCGAAGCTTAGACAAATCTAATGGTTCAAATTCAATCGCATCAAGTAGTCAAAAAGAGCTCCGTAGTGACAGCAGTGTACATGAAAAGAGTACAGATTGCGAGAGTTCAAGTAAAAACGAAAAAAAGGAAACAAGGGCAGTAAAAAAAAGTAAAGAAATTGTTAACTCTGTTTCTGAAACTGACGGTTGTAGAAATATTACATCCAGTATTATAGAGAAAAGAAAAAGCAGCGTATCGTCTGAACACGAAGAAACTGAAAATAATGAAAATGATAAAGGAAGTCCACAAGATTCTAAGACAGAAGATTCTTTACCTTTAAAAAAATTACGTTTAGAAGCGACGCCTGAACCTGACGTTATATCACATTCCAAGGATGAAAATGTGGAAAGCGTTATAAACGAAAATATTGAAAATAAGGATGTAAATACCGAAAATGATAAAGAATCTTTAACAAATAGAAAAAAAATTAAAGCTAGTAAAGATAAATTAAAAAGTAGAAAGTTACACAAAATACAAGGCGATGTAAATAAGGACAATGATAATTTGGAAGTAAATGACAATAAACCCAGCAAAGCACTGAAGAGAACTTTATTAAATGTAACAGTAAATGACAAAACTGAATCTCAAAGTGACAGTGACGAGGAGCAACCACTGACGAGCGGGAAGCGATTGAAGATTAAACCAAAAAAGATTATGACTGCAACTAGGTACTGATTTTCTTTTATTCTTTATACTTATCTGGTATTCAAAGTGAATAACGATTGATCTTTTCTTTTTTTCAGAAAAAAAATCGAAGCTAAGAAAATGGCGAAATGTTCCAGCGAATCTGAAGAGGAGACTTTGTACAGTTTAGGTATATATTTAACAAATTTATAATAATTTAAAAGAACTTCTTGTATATTTTTTTTTTGTATTCTTTTAACTTTTTTACGTAAAAACGCGGTAGAGTTCTTAAAATTGAAATTGTTTACATGCTTGATGATTATCTGTTCAAGTTTTTTCTTTTGAGCGTGTTTTAAAGTTTTATTTAAAATTTATTACAGGGAAAAAATCAGCTAAAAGGATGCTTAAGAAAAAGCCAAAAGCGAAAGAAAAAGAGAAGCCAGGTGCAACCAGCATAAACGCCACAGACAATGATACCCCTGTTAGACAATCGAGAAGGATAGCACAAATGAAAATAAAAGAGGAAGCTGACAGAAGACATCTAGAAGAGGTTACTTTAAGAGAGCTTAAAATGATTCATAAAAAGAAAGTAAGCTGAATGTGAAAAGTATTTTATCTATAATAAATAAACAGAAATGAGGCAAGCATAACATTCACTTGAAATAAGTGCCATGCCTGGCCATTACAATGTGTCGCTAGTAACGATGATAATCACTGCACCGCAATGTGTTCGTCGGTATTTAGCTATTTTACGAGTTATTCTGTTATTCTGGAAGTTGTTTACCCAAGTTATTCTGGTTAAGTACTCTTCTATAGCATCAACATTTCTATTGTCACTTAACACTATTGATCCTATTATTCAAGACAAAAAGGTGTTTTTAGAATGTTTAATAAAACTATATTTATCCCGTGGCTGCTAAAAAGTGGACGGGTTAATATAAATTATTAAGAAAACGCCATGGCATTCGTAAAAAAAGATGTACGCAAAAATATAAGAGATTATTATATTTCACTGGTCAATTTTTTTTATTAGTCTGTATTATTGTTAGAACAAGGACGACGAGGAAGATTGGCGAGCAAGTGGCAGCAGTTCTGAAGGCGAAGCCCGAGCGCGTCGGCGCCCGGCAGCCTGGCGCGCTTCAGATTCTACTGGTCCAGAACCGGACTCTGAATCGGATGAACCACTATTTGAACACCATGAAGAGCCAGATTGTAAGTGTTGTTGAAGATTATATCAGATTAGTGACTCCATGGCAATGAGATTACTCTTGACTTCTTGTCACGGTGGTCCATAGTTCAATTCCGCAATAGTAGGGTCGTGAGAACTACTTCACACAGTTACCTGGTCAGTCTACAGAAGTATAGCGGTAGACAGGTCGCGGTTGTGTTTTGAATGGAGATCCCGTGGCTTGTTTAACCACAGAAAAAGATACGTTGTCTTCTATGCAGAAAGTCAGGTGCTTATTACATAGATGTTTTCATAATTAAGATGGACGATGTAAAATTTACAGTGGACTATGCTAAATCCGACCACGAGTTCTCACCAGAGTCTGATTTGGAGGATGGTGAACCAGCGGAGCCACTCAAACTAGCGCGAACACTTCAAGAAGGTGAGTGTCAAATAATCCAGGAACTGCTTTCTTTATGCAAAGTATAACTTGGAGGATAAATGGCCTTGACTATCTCCTTGTAAGATGAGAAGAGAAAGATCCAAGTCCCAGCAGTTTAATAATAAGAACACTCTTAATGTTCTTTTTAACAATAAAAAACCATAGCTTGAACTCTTTTTTCTTCTGGAATGGAAAGAGCCTTCAGTCGACGGTCATATTTTGTTTTGAGCAACGAATCTTTGCCTTTACTTGTTATAAATTGAATACATGCATCTGTTATAGAAAAGGACGACGGGTTCTGCAAACGCTGTGGCAGCGGCGAACAGCCGGAGTGGATACTACTGTGCGACAAGTGCGACGCGGGTTACCACGGCAGCTGCCTCAAGCCCATGCTGCTGCTAGTGCCCGAAGGCGACTGGTACTGCCCACCCTGCAACCATGTAAGTAAATAAAATAATTGAGGAACCATTTATATTTTCGTTGTTTTATGTAAATTAAAACGCACTCACGCACATGGGCGCAAACATCATGTTGTTTGTTTTATATTTGTGGTTTTATAGCATACACTATTTTAAAAGTTAAAATTCCAAAAAAAGTTACTGTGTCGAATTTTGAATGTCTTTCTTACTATCGTTTATAAAAGTAGTATCTTGGATTGCTTACTATGAACCAGCGTTTCTGATGACACTTAAAATAACTAGTACCAGTCCAGGGTCAGGAAGAACATTGATATTGTAAATAAACTTACTGATCATTTATTTCAGGCAAAACTTATATCGGCACTTGAGGATAAGCTGGTCAAGTACGACGAGCTCCTTGCCAACGTGGAGGTGCAGCGGGAACAGCGGCGCGTGGAGGAGATGAACGCAGACGAATCAGCATCGGATCCGCTTGAAAAAACTGAAGACAAATCTGAGGATAATAAGCTGGACGATGCGTCGGATGAGAAGTCGGGTAATTAAAAAGAAATTATTATTTAACTGTTATAACCTCGGAAGTCCGTGTATACAACATGTTTATTACTGGAAAACTGGGCGAAAAACCTGTCAAATCAATTAGCTAAAAAGCCTTAATCAGTTTTGTAATTTTTTATCAACCTCTATATTAAAAAAAATTGAGTACATCTTTATCTACGTACAATGCGTTAAGACGAACTCAATTGCACATCTTTCATGTAACAGTGAATATGAAACTAAAAATGATGGTTCAGTTTGTGAGGCAGTCCTAATGCAGGTTTGACCCTTTCTGAGCATGAGCTTGCATTCAAGAAACATATCCCGAGGAAACCAACAGGTTCCTAAAACAACAACTTGTGTGAACATGTGTCATCAGTCAACCCGCACTTGGCCAGTGTGGACGATAACTGGCCGTTACTCTGTTCTTGTTAGGGGAGGGCCTTAATGACTTAAGACAACTCAAAGTTCTCTATGCTGGTTACAGCAGCAACTTTGAGTTGACTATTTAAAGAAATATTCATGGCGTGAAGACCTTTCCCGTCCCCCCGCCCCCGGTGAAAGTGGTAAATATCAGTGGTGCCGAATTCTCCTATAAACGTGTTTGTTTGCATACCTGGTGTACGTTATTTACTTAGATTAATATGTTGTGTCTTGATGGTGGTGACGGTTGATGTTCGCAGACGGCAGCGGTAGCGATTGGTCCTCGTCATCGTCATCAGGCGCGGTGTACAGGCTGCGCGCGCGTCGTCAGCTCCCCGTTAGCTACCGTGCGCAGGAATATGACCGCCTCATCAGCTCCGCCATCAAGGTGGATACCGTTTGAAATTAATTTTCAGTTCATTATAAATCTCCGAAATTGTATCGAAACTCTTGTAAAATTTCAGGAGGAATATGTAGAACCAACCACCAGTGCAGGCAACCAGGGCCGCGGGAAGGACATATCGACTATCATCGAGGCCGCTGAAGAGGAAAAGATGAAGGCGGAGAGGGAAGCGGCGGAACAGGTTTTTTAATTTATTGTTTTACCTGTGCATATTTCTGTGGCAAGTTTCAGATTTGTGCTTTTGTTATGTGTGTGTAAGTGTGTTTAGGTATATTTCATGAAAATAGCCAAGAATTATACCTTTGTAAGAAGTAAATTAATAGAGGTTCTAAAATTATTTGAATAGAAACTGATGAACTGATTAAGAAATCTTACATCTTTTCTAAGCAGGGAAAACCAATCCAATCAAAGAAGCCGAAGAAAAAAGTACGCCGGAAACCGAGGAAATTAAACTCTCTGGATATCCCATCCGAAGATGACGAGACTGACGAAGACTTTAAAGACACAGGGTATTTATTTTATATCCATTTTCACTTCCACATCTATTATTCATATAAATATCGTTAACCAAATTCCAAATTGAGTCGCCTCGATATCGGTTCAAAGGCTCTTGTGTTGCAAGATTTTTAATAAATTGGTAATAATATTTAATATTTGAACATTATAGAATGGAATCATCGTCTGAAGACATATCATCATCAGCTGAAAGAGATTCCAGATCATCAGATTCATTACCTATTGCAAGACGGACGTCTAGACCGGATAAAAAAGGTATAAAGTTAATAACATCTCAATAATATAGATGACATGAGCTTAATGTTCACCTGATGGTAAGTGACAATGTAAGAACGTGGCGCTAGTTAAGGTGACATAAACTTTATCCCCACCACATTATTCCCATCGCCTAAGAGATGCAATAAGATAATAAGTCGCATAATCATTACACTTGGAGGATTTTGCATCATATATTTTTTCGTAAAATTTACACTTCAATATACATTAAAGGTTTTATAATAAAATTATTTTCATGTTTTATTAAAATAAACTTGTTGTTTTCTTAAGAGAGGTCAAAACTAGACGAGTCGTCGCCGGAAGTGAAGAAGAAAAAGAAAGGCGTGTTTGAGGACAGTTCCAGTGAGTCAGCGGTGATCAAAGAATGGCCTAAAAAGTAAGTCCCTCCTTTTTTATTTGAACTGGCTCATAGGTCCGGATATAATATCCATTGCAATTATTATTGACAAGAATTTACTAAAGTATGGCTTTCTCAGACACGCCTGGCTTCCACTCTCACATTGTAAAACGGCCGCAATGACAGCATTACTGTGTTTTGATGGACAGCATAACAGAGCCGGAGTATTCTGGGCGAACACGCGTCACCATCGACATCCTCATTGTCAGTTATCATGCGGTATTTAATTTGTGTTAGCCCATTGTAAATAGATATTAAATACTGTGACGAATGAATTTAATTTAATAATATTAGTCTTTATCATCTCTACTTTTAGCGAGTCACGATAATATTGAAATTTTTTTGGGAATAGATCAAAGTCCCGCAAGCGGCGCGAGAGAGCGCGCTCACGGTCCCGGCTGACCCAGTACGACTCCGCCGGGAATGTGGTGCGCGCGCGCGTCACCTACGGCGGGCTGAGCGACGACCGCGAGTCCAACGACTGGTCGCCAAAGCACCGCACGCGCCAACGCAAGATCAACTACACGGAGATGCCCAATACCGAGTCGGAGGACGTAAGTTATGAACAGCTACATTAACCTCATTACCTTCAAATGTAAAGTCCCATTTATTTATGTTAGCATACCTAACGAAGTTATTATGCCAACAGCTAAACATACAGTATATTATACTTTAGCAATATGAGAATTGTAATCTGCTACAATGGGACAGTCATTTATATATACATCATTATACATAAAAAACAATAAATAGACCATGTTAATCTAATAATATTAAGATTCTTTGCTTTGTAATTTTAAGTTAAGAACACTGGTTGTTGATCTCTATTCATTGAAAACAGTATACGTAGGTAACTAGTAATGTTTCTCTCTTACTCCGATACCGTCTGGCGGCGCTATCTATTAACATATATTCTACTAACTAGTTTGTTAAAGAAAAACAGAATCCGCCAGCACCCCTTGCCAGGCAAGTGATAACATTGGTCTCCCGTCAGGAGATGCACAAATCCTCCGGCAAGCACATGGCGGACAGCTCGGACGAGTTCCGCGTGGACGACTGGGACAATTCGTCTTCGGGATCGGAGCGCGCCAAGCGGCGGCGAGAGGACTCCTCCGAGGAGCGGCAGCGCGCGCTCAATGACCTCGTCAACAAGACCGCGGTAGTGCCGCTCGAGAAGCTGCCCGAGCACGTCACCAGGGAGAAAACCGAACAGCTGCAGGCGCATCTCAGTCAGTCTTTCATACTGTCAAAATTCTTATTACATTTCTTTGAATTTATGGCTCCTGGGTCAAACCAGAGACCTTCGTTTCGATGTTTTAAATCAAACAGTTCGATGATTCATGCGTTTATTTACCATTTTATTCTCACAAGTATATGACATTCACCTGATGGTATATGTGCATATTTAACATTACTCAGGTTTATGTGTAATAAGTAGCTAGTTATTTAGCGAGTGAGGACGCGCCGAATTATGTGCGTATCACTTACCGTCAAGTAAACGTCCAGATCGTCTCGTCACTGAGTGGAATAAAGAAAAACTATATGGGCTTAGTTATGATGGAAGCATGACGCCATTGCTTTAAAAACTTATGCTACACTGCGTATATTTATCACATCACACTTTATTTCTAGACGCACAGCAGTCCCCGCCCGCCGTCCGGCCATTGCGAGGCAGAGGCAGCAGAGGTGGCCGCGGTAGCAGGTGAGCTATTGTCGTGGATAAGTATTTTTTTTTAATTAACCTTTGTTCACTAATATATTGTGATACAATAGGCAGTCCATTACGGAATTTGAAAGTTTGGCTGTGAAGTATCGCCTGACAAGTGCTTACTTCATATTGTAAATCTGCCGCCGTAACAGCGCCGTCTGTGTTCCGGCTGTGAACAAGAGTATTCCGTCTGTAGACAGTAGATATTTCCCATTCATAGCTTTACTGTATCACCCTTTTTTAATTATAGGCAATGTATAATTATCCAACTTAGGTTGAGCATTGTGTTGTTTGAAGCGGTCTTTCGTTAAATGAGGTATGGCGTTCTCAGTATAGTAAAATAAATGTAATTTGATCAGAGGTAGTCGCGGAGGACGTGGCCGCGGTGGCGGGGGAGGAGGAGGGGCGAAATCCTCCCCCTCGAGCGACGACGCGCTTGCCAAGCTCGTAGGCGTCAAGATCAAAGGTATATTATATAATACATTGATGCTTATTTTTGTTACAATAATTGTGATAATTAAAGAATGACCTAACTTTGAGTTTTTGCAATGAAAAGGTTACTTACGTGGTGGTTTCGACTAGTAATAATTTAATGTAATAATAGATGAACGAGCGCTGCGTATTTATACGAGTTAATAATCCTTTTAATTATTGCACAGATCTGAGGGAAACCGGGGAAATGCCGCTGCGTCCTAATCAAGTAAGATTTATTATTAAATGTACATATAAACAACTGTTTTATATTGATATTATTATATTAACTGGAATCACAGACGACGAAATTGTTTATATTTTATTCAATTACCTAAGGCGGAGCGGGACAGGAAGCGACAGGAGCGCGAGGCGAAGCAGGCGGAGAAGGAAGCACGCCGCATCGAGCGGCTGCAGAAGAAAGAAGAGAAGGTGAAATTAAAAGAGCAGAAGGCAAAGGAGCGAGAGGAGAAGCGTCTCGCGCGCCTCGCGCTGCAGGAGAGTAAGCGAATCAAGCGAGAGAAAAACGAGTACATGGCGCCGCCCATGCAGGTCGGTGAGCGGCACGTGCCGGGTCCGGGGGGTATGGGCAGCGCGCCGGCGGTGTCTATGGGCGGTCCCCGACCAGTGCGTCCGCCCTCGGCAGGTCCAGGTGGACCCGGCCCGCCCCCCGAGTACAGGGAGCGCTTCCCAACAACACCCAGGCTGCAGGTACATAACACAAAAATAGATATTTTTTTATTAAATCAAGAGTATACACAACATGTTTTTATCGGCGCATGATAGTTATTTTTATCCACAACACTTGACTTCAATTTCATGTCGTGTTAAATAATATTGAGACCGTGGATGGGAATACAAATATGCCAAATATAGTCTGGCTCTCAAGTGACTGATAACCAGCCGGACGAGTTTGAAAATCAATATCACTAACCAAACTACACGATATATGGCCTTTGAATCGCACCAGGGACCCCCACTTTACAAACGACAAAGTGCAGTCATGAAAGTTCTTATGAGGGAAGAGGAATCACCACAGATAAAACATTAAAATAAGTATTGCGTTACATTCAAAGGTACGCGCCGAATTGCGGGGCATAGCGATGGGTGACGACCGGATGCAGCTCATGCACCGCGCAGACCAAGCGGCCCCCATGAGGGAAGGTACGTATACACTGGCAGTAGTGACAGAGTCCATAACCACATGAATAAGACACACAAAACTAAAGTGTTTTGTGAGGTTGATGTGCTATTCTTCAGACGTTGATTTTTTTTAATACATTCGGATAAATAAAGAAGTGCATGTTGTGTGGTATTACTAAAACAAAAAAATATATTTATTTACAATTAAGTTAACTAAAGTATTGGTTGCACTGTAGGCACGCTGTCGGTGGCCGGGTCCCCGCAGCCGTTCAAGCCGGTCGCGGAGGAGCCCAGCCTCATAACCAGAATGCCTCACATGCTCAACCATCAGTACAGGTACTACACATTCATTACCATAATTTTTATACATTATTAAAATTTCGTTATTATACGTTTTACTTTATTAAAACCAGCAAATAAACTGATCTGATTAATCCAAGTTATAAAACCTATTCTTTACAGGGGCCCTATGATGTACTCGGGCGGTTCATCGGCCTATGGTCCTCGCTCACAGGGCATGATGTACCAACTCCACCCAGGGATTAACAGACCACAGTACTCTCAAGGCTATTACCAACATCTGCGAGTCATGCCTCCCTCCTACCCTGGACAGCCACCTTCTCCAAACATGGGTCCCCCGGGACCCACTCACAGACCACCAGTTTCCATGCATGGATCTGGACCGCAACATAGGCAAGGGCCGCCTGGAATGCACGGTTCTCCAGGAGCTGCGCCAATTCACGGCCCCCCAGGATCTGCACCTATCCATTGCCCTCCAGGGTCTGCGCCAATTCACGGGCCCCCTGGATCTGCGCCAATCCATTGCCCTCCAGGGTCTACGCCAATCCATGGCCCCCCTGGATCTGCGCCAATCCATGGCCCTCCTGGATCGGCGCCAATCCATGGCCCCCCAGGATCTTCACCAATACATGGTCCTCCTGGATCGGCGCCAATCCATGGCCCCCCAGGATCTTCACCAATACATGGTCCTCCTGGTACAGGGCCAATCCACGGTCCTCCCGGAACTGTGCCAATTCACGGACCTCCAGGTACTATCCCCCACGGACCCCCAGTTTCATCACCTCATCAATACAGTCCTGGACCACTTGGTCCTCATGGTCAACTAGTATCTTCCCCTGTTCCCCCTGGTGCACCCGGAAACATACACGGCCCGCCCGTATCATCACCTCTCGTTGCATCTGGACCGAATCTGGGACCGCACGGTCCTGGTCAGAATCATGGACCTATCTTACAGAACATGCAAGGTCCTCGACCGCATATTCCACATACAGGACAACATCTGATGGCCTCGAGTCATATAGGCCCGCGTGCTCTTCGCCCATGGAGTATAAATCAACATGCGCCGGTATCGGGTCCACCTGTGTTAAACGCTAATAGTTCTCTCGGACCGAATCCTCATGGTCAACTGGGACCGAGACTTCACGGGTCCGGCCCAGTACTTCATGGGCCACCTCCCCAGGGCCCACCCGGGCCTAGCCCTCACGGAGCAAACCCTCATGACCACGGAGACTCAAGTCCTCATAGACCTGGTCCAAGCCCCCTCGGCGCTGCTACAGGACACAATTTGCCGATCAGCTTAGGCGCCCACGGACCGGACTCCCACGGACCGAACGGATCGACAGTACTGTCAATACATAGACCCCCGCTCGCTTCCGGGCCACCTGGTGCTACTGGCTTACCAACAACCTCTGAACACGGTCAGTCTCTAGTAGCGGATCACCCCAGCACCGCACCACGGCCTACAACTTCGCCCAGTCAACCATCTCAGCCTCCCAATCTTTCTACTACTTCATCAACCACTACTCCATCGGTTGCTACTGAACCGCCTATACAAATCAAAGCGGAAGTGAAAACCGAACCTGAATATCGGACTCCCCCCGCGTCTCCTTCACAGCAACCTCCCTCCCCCGAACCATTAAGAAACCATCCGAAGGTTAAACACACGGATAATAAAGACAGGAGACCGCGTTACCCGCTCGGGCCCTACGCGCCGCAGTACGGGCCGTACGGACCGTACGCGCCGCCGCCGGCCGCACAGCCCACAGATGGGGCGATGAGTCTGCAGGCGCGGCTGCAGCACCCGTCGCCGCTGCAGCGTATTCACGCGAACATGCCTCAGTACCTGCCGAGTGCGCACGACGACAAATCCGAGCAGCGGCCGCTCGGCCCGCGGCCGGAGCGCCCGCCACTTCACGATCAGATGCAGTACCTGCAGCACATGCGGCCGCAAGTGCGCGCACCATACGGCGTGCCGATGATGCGGCATCCGCAGCCCGGAAGCGCCAGCCCCGGTGACACGCTGCCCTACCACTACCCGGACGTGCGGAGGCCCTCGATGGACAAACACATCGCACCCACGACGCCGCCGCAAGCGGTTCCACCCTTGATGTCGCCGGATACACAAGAGCGCGAATCGCCGAAGATCGCCGACGTGGAAGAGGAGGACGAGGAGGAGGAAGAGCGGCCCTCATCTCCACCCGAGTCCAAGCCAGATTTTATGAGAATCGAAAGTGTAAATAAGAGCGAACCTATGAAAGCGCCGGAGCAGATCAAAGTGGAGGAGGAAGCGACGGAGCCACGCGAGGAGGGCAGCGTGTTCGGCGGGCTCGTGAGCTACTTCTCCAGCCAGCGGGAGGACGACCTGGACGCGTAGAGACAGTGTGTACATATTATTATAGATAATTTTATTTATGCGGCTCGGTGTAGTGTGTACTGTGCGCTGTGTACGATATTATAAAAATTTAGATCGGCGAAGAGGAAATGAAGTATAGAGTCTTTTTGGTCTCGAATAAAACAATGTATTATTATTATTTTTTGTTAATGTTTAAGTGAGATTTATTTATACAACAAACGATAAGTACTTACAGTATACTCTGAAATACGAATTTTATTAAAGAATGATCATTTCATTTTGCAAAATAAATGTTTTCTTCAAACTTGTCATTTCTTATTCTAACCCATGGTATTAAAATCATTAAATAAAATATTTACTGCCTCCGTGGCTAACCGTTTGTATCAAGAACGGAGACCTTGGTTCGACTCCAGTGCCTCATTTAAAGTTTAGTTAGTGGTGCAGCTTTGCGAATCCGCCTTGCTAGTTACACTCATAGCACCGCTATGGCCATCAACGTATGAGAGCCGATGTATTCAGGGCGAGCCCTCTTCTCCACCTACGGCTTCATTGTCTTTAAACATCATGAGAGGTAGAGT
>DWMX01001370.1:0-15966 GCA_018246375.1 Byasa alcinous | reverse complement strand
TTATAACGCCGAACCTCGCAGACACAACCCAACCAGTGTATATATATATTCTCTTTTAATCTTAAAATGATAGGTAGATAAAGTACATACCATACATCGACAATAAAGTTTACATCATTCAGCGTCATCTAGTGGCAAGTTTCAACAAAGAGGGTAATAAAAAATATTCCTCATGTAAAAATCCGTAACAAGGTGATCATTGGGATAGTTTTCTAAGCTTGGTTTTAACAATTCATGATTTCTACAATTATATACTATAGAGTCGTCAAAATTCAGACGTTTATATGTGAAAAAGTACCAGATAGATATATTCAGGCAATTATAATATTAGTAAGGTTGATTGAGTTAAGTCTAAGGCCTCTCTATAGAAATATTGAATGCGTGTTTCCAATGATTCTATAGCATCGGTCTCTTTACAAAGTATTGCGATAAACGTTTTAATCGTACGGTTACAGTTAAATTAACTATCTCGTTCGAACGTTAAAACTCATATATTCGACTTCCGACCTCGCCATCGACATCTATATTAGCAAATGTATTTACACGTACCACTAATCTACTATTTACATTACCCCTATAATTTTCTGACTCTTACTCTTTCTTCTTCTCATTTTTACTACAAGCTATGCCATCAGTGAACTCGTAACTACCGTTAGTTACGCGACCGTTGGTTCCATTTTGTGCGGAGTTCTCTTTAATTCCATTTTCACTCTTAACTTCCTTCGATTTCCTTTGTCCTGGTGTGCCATATGCTTTATAGTAGAAATCATAGAATAAGTAGTAGAAGAAAATGGAGTTGGGCAGTGTGAAAACGACGGACCAGCGCGGGTAGCCGCAGTCGTAGAACAGGAGCTGCGACGAGTGGATGAACGCGATGCAGAACTGAAGCTGAAAACAAAGAGAAATGCTTGATGAGTTTCCTAAATCGACTCTAAGTCGAAATAGACGAGTGATTTGTAATCTCATCTAAGTTGAAATTATGACAGCGTAATTTCAAATTGATAATGTCGGGGTGATTTCAAGTTATCATAATTTTTATTCACGTTTAAAGACAAGACGTTCTCATCTTCCGTGGACTTGGCTCACAGTACAATAATAATTTATTAATTTTAGTTCAAATTGGTAGGTTGGTTAAGTAGAGCAAGTCGCATACATCAGCTTGTGTTGTAATGCAATCATTGATGAGAGCTTACCATCTGGAGCGTGGTGATGTGACGTTTCCAGAAGAGGAACCTCTTGTACTGCGGTCCCATCGCGGCGAGCATGTAGTAAGTATACATGATGATGTGGACGAACGAGTTGATGACGCCGATGAGAGTGCCATGCCCGCCCGGATAGTATTTGGTGGTGCCCCACGAGATCATCGGCATCACCGTGTGGTGGTACATGTGCAGGAACGTTATCTGACGGTCCTTTTTCCTTATCACGAAGAAGATGGTGTCGAGCAACTCGGACATCTTCGCCAGGAAGTAAACGTAAACTCCTCTGGCGATCTGTAATCAAACGTTTAAAATCTATACTTACATAGGCGCGTTTTTTGTATAACAATTTGTTTTTTCAAAAACCGGGTACGTACCAAGGCTATGAATATTTCTGCTCCAATTACAAGTGAGGATAATTTACTGTATTTATAATCGAATGATGTTGTTGTTAGTAAAATTACTGGAATAATGACACTGAATATCATACGTCCTTACCCTCATAGCATCCGGTGATCTAGAGAAGTCGACCGGTTGACACTTCCAGCTGTAAGTCCTTAACCACCCAGCGTCTAGACCCTGCAAAATGTATGAATCAATGTATTATCTTCACACACAATAACAATAAGTCGTATGATTGCATTTTTTTTTTATAACAGATGCACAAAACCTTTTAACTTTAACACCCTTTTTAGTAGGTTCGTGTTCATAACAAGTTGTTAATCGTCTATACTTCGGGGGTATCAGCCGCGGTAACGGTAAGTGAATCATCTCGATGGAGCAAAAAAGTAGAAACAACATCGAATAGTAGCAACGACATCGGATAACTGATATTAGGTTGTTTAATAAATTGTCAAAATTTTTATTTGACGTTATATACGTGTAATGAATACGATCTAAAATTGGTGGTGTGGTAATTCAAACATCTTTACTGTCTCCACAGCGTTAAAGGCCAGACATATGTCAAAAGACAAGTGTCATATGGCCAGATATACAATCTGATAAATTTCCGGATTGTTTTATTAATCGAGACGAGAAGAAGCAGAACGTTCACGTGATGATGAATATTCTTGCTCTCAACAATGTGGTGTAAGTAAAAATGTATACACCAATTTGTGCTTGTAGTCACGAGATAAAATTTGTATAGAGGTGCAATTTATATAGGCACTGTTAATTACTGTGACCTTGAAAAATCTTATTAATCAG
Source organism: Byasa alcinous (assembly GCA_018246375.1). NCBI lineage: Eukaryota > Metazoa > Arthropoda > Insecta > Lepidoptera > Papilionidae > Byasa > Byasa alcinous. Next base: position 13,561 of record DWMX01001370.1, on the reverse strand, counting down.
CGTATATTATTCGGACGTTGAGAAAGTGAAGGTAATCCACCATAATCACTACGGCAACAACTGTGCTTTTAGTTGACAGCACAAAACTAAGTGAAAGCGTGGGAAGATCCGACTGGCACGAGGAAATTTTATACACGGCGGACTTACTTAGCACATTCTTAAGATTAGTTTGATACAAGTATTATATGTATAGAACATAAAGCAAGATAGGATCTCCATCCTGATAAGTAATGATCTGAACGCACACCGCGATCTTCAACAATTCCATCAGGCGTACGTGCGCCTAACCACATGCAGTTATCATAAGAGGATGGAGGAAACACAAACCTCATAAAACAACCAGCAGCTAACGAAGACCTGGATGAAGTTGTATACGATCAAAGTCTTTTGCAGCTGAAACGGCTTCTTGTCGGCCATGTACCGGGGGCCCCATCGCAGCGTGAAGTACAGATACAGCCCGAGGATCACGAGGCCGGGCACCGGACTCGTGATGAGGAACCAGTCGTTCGTTCGAGGATCTGAATCATGAATTATATAACAGTTTAAGGCTTGAATGTGATAGGATTCATTTATATGTCAGGCTCACTACTATGTCGAAGATTTGACAATACGAGAGTCGTAGCTAGTCAAATTACAATTTAATAAATAATTAATAAAAAACATGTTTTAAATGTTTTACTGGTTAAAAATGATAAGTTGTAACATGTTTATGTACAAAAACATTTAACCAGACCGTTGTGTAATAAAATAAGCGGCAAAATAAAATGCCGGAGCAGATCTTTTATCGTATACATATATACATGTTTATGTGTAACACTTCCAAGCATCTGTATCTCCGAATGTTCGCAGCATACAAGTTGATGGATGGTATATTTTTATATAACACTTACCGGCTAGCTCAACAAATAACCGATGGTAAGTTTTTGAGATTGTGTTATTCGACAACGCCATTTCCGCACTATCCGGTTTCCGTTCAAGTGTTTATTTCCGCAATATTATGAGAGGCTCTCCCGCTTCGCCGAGAACCCTGAAGGTATTATCTGAAAACAATAAAATTAAACCACGTTATAATTCAGCTATTTCCAACATTCTTCTTCTTCTTCTGAGTCGTATTTCCTCATGACTGACGGTCGTGGTCATCTTGTGTCATGAAACACCCGACGACTTACTTGGCAATTATAATGGAGTTGCCATGGATGGTGTCGCCATTGCCTTCTCCATTTCACATACTAGTCAGACCACGGATGGTCACGACGTAGATATGCAGGTTTCCTCACGATGTTTTCCTTCACCGTCAAAGCACGTGATATTAGTAGGTGTTTTACGCTAACTGCACATAAATTGAAAAATTCATTGGTGCAGGCCGGATACCTTCGCATTGGAAGGCCGGCGTTCAAAGCACTGGGCTATCACGGCCGATTTTACGTTTAAAAGATTCATAGCCTAAATCATGAAAAGTTTATTTATTACGAGTCCCGTATGAATTTAATTTCTCCGGCAAAATAACCGTTTGAATAATACAAACAATCGCAAACAAAAACCCAAAAAAGGAAACGGCTCGCAATAAAAGCCACTTCCTATTCGCCAGTAAAGCAATTGCTTTATGAGAGACACGGAAAAGCCCATTCTACAGGCCTTCCAGATGAGCATCTTGCGGAACTACTGCGTCAAGCCATGACGCAACCATCACAAGATTACAACATACTGAGTAATTACCGGTTACCCATCTTCTGGCTTACTTGACAAGAGCCAGACAGAATCTGCCGTTGTCACACCATTGCTGTGTTCCGGCTATCAATATACGAAAGCCGGAGTACTTTCGGCTAGCACACTTATCCATCACAAGTTGAACTCAAGTGTTAGCATATAGAAGAAAAATCATTTTGAGTATTACTCAACTTTCAAATACAAATCGTTTTCAATATATATATATACTACTAAAACAACAAATCTATGTCGAGGTAAAAACGTTTAAAACTAACACCTCTAACCATACCATGACCATGCTACTTTATAATAGTTTTTAACAAATCAAAATATTTTTTATATAAACACATAAATAAATGAAAATAAAAAGATAAAAGTCTATACCTTTATGTAAAACTTCCAAAGTAAATCACAAATAGACCACACTGAAAACTTAAACTCGGATTAAACTTAATAACCGGACGGGCAGTGCTTAAAAGAATTACCGCTGAATGTTACAATCTGATGAAAATATTATATAATTCTCTTTAGCAACTTAATTTAGATAAGTTATGGAGTCGCGCGACGCGTTTGCAGTAAGCAGCGTCGTCGAGGAAACAAACAGACGCAATTATGCATTCACAACTAGTTTGATATCGTCGTGGTTTTGTAAAGCAAAACAATAATCACAATTACTGAAGTAATTGTTGATGTGTTTACAACAACGCAGACGGAGAGCACCACGCGGCCTTGCGATCGCAAGGATGTACAATGGTTTTTCCTTTACATATAATGTTAAAGTATCAAGTTGGTATCAAGTAATGTACGCCTTTGTCTACTGGTAACCGTATAGGTATACCATTACACCACTTACACAAATTTCGTCATGAACAAGATTATTTTTACTGTACACCATTACAAGTAATTATCAAAAGTAGATCACTATTATTAAGTGATCTAACCTTTCAACTAACACTAAGTTCAGCTAATGTTATTTAAAACATTTAGATGAATATCTTTAAAGTTTCCAACAGTAAACAAAAGAAAAAACCCTATACTTACTATTTATATGAAGGATTCGTATGTATCAAGTACTTCAAGTTTTAAGTACATGTTTTCAAGGGAAGAATAAACTATTTAGCATAAACTCGTACAGCAATGAAAATGACAAGTTGTAGTAATATCCGAACTCGCGGTCTGTCCTTTTTACATTTCAATGTATGTACACCCACAATTGATTTGAAATAGTAACTTTAAATAAAAACTTTGATCTTGATTTTAAACTTTTATTTTAAATCTGAATGTAAGTATGAAACATGGAAGTTTTCAAAAAGAGAGACTAGGCATTTCGTGTAACGCAGAAACTTATCTGACAACTAGTTAACTTTGTTACAGGGCGTATTTCTTCTTTTAACACTAAACGCAACTTAAAGAAGCATCACTTATCTTCCGGTGATATAATATTATCACATTCTGTACAATTACAATAAGTTATAATGCCCTAAAGGCCGCAATAGACCACAGCAACGCTTTAGTGACCACTGGTGGTGATGATCACTTACGCGTCCTCTTAACTTTGGATATATTATTAGATATATGACCTCTGATATTCATTGCACCAAAATTGGTGTGTCCGATATTTTAGGTCATGGAATATATTGAAGTTACCAACACATATCCTAGCAAGCCTTTTCCACCATTGTATGATAATTCTGTGAGCTGTCGTAAGTTTTCTCGTTACTAGTGTGCGAGTGCATACATGAATGACGCTAGTATGCTTTGTCAATGTAGTAGTGATCAGCTGTTAACTGGTGATCGTTTTAACTAAGTTTTCGTTTTTCGTTCGTTAAAACAAGCCCTAATATTTTGCACTATTATTTTCAACCCTAAAAATGTTTGACGCTAATTACGACCACGTTGGCGAACACATTGAGTTTCCAAGAAATGGTTAGATCTACCAACGTATCACATGGTGTTCCACTTTCACACGCTTTCTAGCTTGACCCCTGACCTTCATACCTTGGGTACCGAGAATTTAATATTTACGGATGAACAGGTCTGAGTGTAATTGTTACTCTCATATTCTTATTTCTAACTTACTTTCCGTTTTTCATACATTGTTACGGGATCAAAGTCAATTAAACCAATGCCAAGGATGTACGATTGTCGAAGGTTTTTAAGAAAATGTCATCTTTCAAATTAAGTTAAATAATAATTCCACCAATACATGTTACAAACAAGAAGGTTAATATACAAATAAATTAATAAGAATAACCATAAAATATCCGTGTCATCGTAAACTAAAAATGGTTTGTTTTTAATAGTAATGGAGATACAATCACTAGAAATTTATTTCATAAACTCATATCCAAATCTCTGCAGTTTGTTTGTCCGTCCAGCAGTTTGAAAATGGCATTACATATTTATAATAATTAACTAAGTATTTGTTATGAATAGTAACGATTCATTTGCAAAAAAAATAATCTAACCTCAATTAAGAATTTAGTAACAATGTTCATGAGAAATAAAAATGTTAACTTCCGAGAAATATCGGTGCACGAAAATCAATACCAAAATGTAGGACAGCTCAATATACGTAATCAGAAATATCTTGATAAACACATACCACATCGCGTTCGTCCAACATCCTGATAACTCTACACCGGAAGACATTATTCAGCTAATACACCGTTGAAGACTTCGTTATAACATTTCCATGGCACATTTATTCTTTACACTGTTTCCGTTAACTCATCGCGTGCTTTCGTCACGGGCGCGCCCGGCTCACTGAGCTTTCCGGCCACCCCATCGTCGCCGCCATGTTTCAGCCGCCATTTTGAAAGCAGATAAAAACCGGCGGGAAACGGGACGCAGCCAACGAAAGCATAGATTATATAAACCATTTAAATATCGGATTTTATCACTTTAAAAATAATGCTTAATTACTTATCAGAGAATATTTGAAATAAATTTAAATTTATCTGGATGTGAGTTTTTTTTTAATATTGGCAAGTCTTTGTTACTTTTGCCGCCAAACAGTATATTTACTGTGTTCCGTTGAAATGCGCTTGTTAATTTACTGACATGGAGATACTTAACAACTTACTACCCTATGTGACGAGCAAACATTGTTACTAAAGCCTCATTGTTGTAGATAGATATACCTTACCGTTATGAGAATAATATGGTAATAAAAAAATCCTGCTCATGTCATCGCAACTAATAAATATAATAGTCTAGTATGACACTATTCCAGAAGATTTTTTTATATGTGTAAGCGACCGTCAGAAACCATAAGAGGTATTAACGACATTAATCCATTACACAAATAAATAAACTTGAAATTTCTGTTAGTTATAATACACAGAAGTGTGTAAAGAATGCAACATCTTTTTTAGTATATATAGAAAATACGGAATCTATTTTTTAAGTGTGTAAGGAATTTAAACTCTCTCTTTCAATAGCGACCGTGAACTTTCTCGAACGAAACTGAGAGCCGCGAGATTATTACATCTCGTAAATGACTTACAAATATTTACACGTCCCTCCTTCTGCGGATTTACATGTAAATCGTAAAGTAAACGACTCATTCACAACTCGGATAACTTGAGATGAAACCGGTGTCGCTTGATCTCTAAGCATCCTTAGAAGTTGAAGAGAAAATCGGTGCTGCGAGCTCTGTTTACCTGGTCGGAGTGATAACACCGCGCTTACAGCGTCGGCCGTGTTGTGATGTAAGAGAGCGGGTATTCGTTTGGTTTACTCGAGTGGTGACCATTTCGCCATCGCTTCGCACCGGTGACTGCCCCAAATACCACGGTCGAAGGAGTACCGTTCGGAAATCCCTTCTCACTCTCGCTGTAAACACGCGTGTGGCGAAACTTGCCGGTGCGTGGGTTCAAGAATTCTGCGCATATGTTGAATGACTTTTTTCCGCTATCAATTTTAGAATTATCTAAACTTTAATTTCAGGTTTATATTTACTGTAATCATTCATCGTGAACGACGTATGAATACCTGATGATGGAGGTAGTATTAACAATAAAATAACTTTTGTTACGCGACAAAGAAAGAAAGGTGGAAACTGTTAGATTTGTCATACACGCACAATGAATGCACGTTGACAATAGTCCACACCCTTAAAAGACTACTGCTATTCTATAAATCCGTGCTTAGGTTACTTACTATGTATTTTACTTAACTCTGCCCAGAGGCTAACCTTACCCTTTAACTCGATGTCCCTGGTCCGATTCCGGACAAAAGTTGTAGAGTTGGAATGATGGTAGAATTTTAAAAGAGCTGAAATATTTAGTTAACTTAAGTAAAGAAAAATAACCTCCCCCCTCCCTCCCCCTACGGCAATCAACAAACTGGGGAAAAATACGTTCAGTGCGCGACTTAATTATACAAGTGCGGCGGCAGACGGCGCGGTGCGTCCGGTGGAAACCATTGTCATGATTATTAGGAAATTCCGACGACATTGTAAACTTTTCGTACTGATTAACATGCGCCGAAAGAATAGTGCCTGTAGACGCGGACTGCGGTTTCGGGGTCGCAGGTTTGTATTCGTTGACAAGAACCATAGGTCTGTGATAGGTCAAAAGCAACTGAATATATTACTAACACAATGATAACGTTGTACGGTTAAATCTTAGTTACGTAGGATTGATATAACTTTCGGTACTACCCTTTCGGTAACAATTTATAAGACGGTTACTAAATGTGTTAGTTAAGTACTTAAATTTTTTCTCATTAGAAAATATCTTTCTTAAATCAATAATTATTGTATGAATTATGTTATGATACTTGCATATATTCTTATTTCGCAACGGAAAAGGCTCACTGTCTTTTTATAAACAAATCCTGATTTCCATCGCATTATTATAAGAAGGAGTTTTTCTTACAATATGTATATTAATTTATGCTTATTTGATTTTCCGACCCCAAATTAGCGCGTCTAGGAACGTCAGCACTAATCTAAGCATACATTAAGGCTATGTTACAACAAGATACTTGCTATAGATAAAATTTTTGTTCATGGACAAATTTGTTACACTACATCCCTGTTAAACGTATAATGCATTATTTCGTTGTGCCACCGAGAGATGGCAAATGCGCGGTGTGGTGTTTAGTTGCATCCATTTGCTTAAAGGCCTGACCGTGCATTTGTCCCATATGAAGAACAATAAGAAGAATAGTGTTACTAAAACAGTGTAGTTTCAATGTAACAAGAAGAAGTTCCCTCGGATCCTGATTGTGAAGTCAAACATCTCTTTAAAATTCGTTTTAACATGAAAAATATTTAATGAATTCCCAAACCTCTCACTCGGTTGGTTCTCGAAAGAAAATGGTTTCGTTCAATCCCCGGACCATTAGCTGGTGTGGGTCTGTATTGTGTATACAGACCTTAACAAGCTTTAACGACGTTGCGTAGTAATAGATGCGTAAAGTTGCCTAATGTTAAATATTCCATTAGCAACCGATAACAAGTTATTCCCTCTGATGTAAGTTAGTAACTTTATAAAGACAATGATATTTTTGGAATTCCTCTACATCTGTTATGCGGCGCTAATTAAGGTGATATACACTGCACCACATTGCGCTCGTCGCCTTGAGACTTGTGTTAAGTCTCGTTACCCCAGTAGTTTCACTTCTTTTCCAGTGAGTTGTCTGGAAGAGATTGCTGTCTGAGTAATAAGACCGCCCATTGTACATTTTTGCTCTGTCTTATGTATTTCTTTTGTAAAATTTGTTTGTTACTGGTGTACAATAAAGAATATTTATCTTATCTTATCTTAATTTCACTAGCTCACAGCGCCCTTCAAACCGAAACACAGTAATGTTTACACACTACTGTTTGGCAGTAGAAATAGTCACTTCGGTGGTACCTATACGGTCTGTAGCAAGAGAGACCTACCAGCAGTGAAATGTTTGTGTATACGTTATATTTTTCAGTGTTTTCATATTTAGCGTTATCTCTTAGCTAACGTTAAGAGTAATATTCCGTTGGTGCTGCAGATGTTTGCGGTTGCTCCTCAGCAGAGGCTGGTCGGAGGAGCCGCCTCTCGGTTTCCCAAGCGCATGCGCGTCGGTACGTCCACTGGTGTGGTGGTGTGCAACGCGCAAACATTTGTAACGCGCGCCCTCTTTCGGTTGTTATTGACCCGCAAACACAACACGCAAAACACTTTAACGAAATCACCAACAAATTGAAACCGCACATAGGACCTGTGCATTGTGTTTGCGGTTTTTGTCGTCGTTATTTTAGCCTTTTGTTGCGACTTTTGAACGTACGCACACCTATCGATTTCTAACCGATCCGATGCCACTTGCATCCTATAGTTCTCTGTTCAATAAGTCTTATCCGTTGCTTACCGGTACGTGGTTGCCACATCAGCATCCTCCTGCTCCATCGCTCATAAAATTTACTAAAGTAAACTTAAAAATATTTATTATTAAATTAGATGAATCGCCGATAAAACTTGTCGCGATTAACTTAAAATTGGTGTCACCAACGCGTGGGAGCCTTCGTTATCTCGCGACAGGTTACCGCTTAAATAAAAAAAAATACCATCGCGACCTGTTCGTTACGCAACAAGTTATCGATTGCAAATGCTTCTGTATTGACACGTTTGCTTATGTCTTATTTTGATTCATAACTTTATAATCCACGATATAATATCTATCCCCCTATTAACGTAACTACTTAGTAACTATGTTATTTTATAAAATTTTGTACGTGGTTTGATAGCGGTAGTCAAACTTCTCCAATCATTAATCATCGGCCGATAGATGTCCACTGCTGGACATAGCCCTCGCCCAAAGATCTTTTTGGAAACAACGGGAATACTACATAGTTATTTAAGTACTTTTCTTTTTTGCACATCAAAAAGAAGTCAAAATCCGTTATTGATAACAAATATTTACTAAAAATTTTATTAGTACGTAAATAGCTCTATCCGCAGCGAACACTTCCGCTGCCAAGCAGTAGCTGGAATACCAAATTCATAGTATATATGTAACAAGTAAAATAACTTAGAAGAAAATCTCTCATCAATACAAACAGGAAAGTCTATACAAAAATTTTGTATTGGACTAAATCAAAACAACAATAAAAATCACGAAAAGTCAAGCGATTAAACTTGTATACTACACATGTACTTTATAATATCGCAATCGCTTACACAGAAATAACAAGTAATCACTTATTCGGCGATTATGTGTTTAAGAAATTTACATCTGACTAAGCTTGTAACTTAAGACGGCAAGCGCGGTGCTTACACTAAACTTGTCCTTATTTCGTAAGCGACGCGCCCGCTAGACTTTTGAACCCTGCTATTGCAGAGCCGAAGCAACCTGAGCGTAAGCAAAATTATACTAAACACGCTTAACAAAGTGTTGAGGTTTCTGTAAAGGTGTGTTCACTTGAAAATATATTTAATGGCTCTGAAAAACTACCGAAATTAAGAGTTAACCGAAGCAACCACCTTGCTACGTCTGAATTTTTAGTATTATATTAGTGTTTACCTCGAACAGACTACAGCCTATTTTATTTTAAAAAAAAGTATTCCAGCTCGGGAACCGATCGCTGAGCACAATTCATTAATGAAATAACTTACGTATAATTAAAACTGCGTATTAGAATACACAGAAGTAAAATTAGAAAATGGTAAACTTCCAACCGTAAACGGGAAGAGAAAAGCAAGTAACCACTAATTCATCATATTTTATAAGTGCCTTTTTATTAAACCTCATAATAAATTACATGAATTCAAAGGGATTCAATATGGTATGTTGGGTCGTATGGTCATTGGGTACATGTTAATAATTCCTCGATGTGTACTCCGGCTAAGCGGCGCGGGCATTTCTCTGCGCAACCCAATGGCCCACATAAACAGCTAACCAGTATTTTCGTATCGCCTGACATAAAAGTTTGCTTAGCCAGCTGCCCCGACTTGCATCATATTTTTTTCTTCAATGTATTTAGAAATCTAATAACTTGCTAGGATAAATTAACTTTAATACCGCTTACTAAAATCCTAACCTAAAAACTTTGACACACTTGAATTCATTTACCTGCTGGTGCTACATTCCAACACGATCCCTAACAACAATATACAGCAATAATATAAAACAAAATACCAAGTACTATTATATATGTACTTGAATCTTTCTAAGAAAACCTAATTCCTAAAGTAAAGGACACAACTACCACTGCGCAGGCGCTGCGACAGTCCTTAGCGACGGTGGTCACCAACCATCACGTGATCTGCCAACTCGTTTGCTTATCTACTTTAAATTATTCATACACGTAATCAAGTAATCTTATAGTGTATGAGATGACCGTTCTCAAATAATCTACGCCATCCATTCTTATTTACACATAATAGATAGAAAACATTACGAAAACAAACGTGGAGGTTAAATGTTAATGTAAAGGGATTGGAAAAACTATTATTTGGCAACGTTAATATCCTATTTGTTACTGTATCTTTAAAAATAACGTGAGAACTTAACATAATAACGCGTTAGTTACATTATAAAAACGAAATGCTTTGTTTACAATTAATATAAACACAGATATAACTAATAAAGATTTTTGGAAATAATTAACGTATATAATGTATGTAAATATATTCAATGACACAGTTTTAATTCTTCATAATAATAGACTATTTATCATTTGAATGGGTAACCGTTACGATTAAAAGCTTTTTGTTAAGTGCGAAGTGGAGATTAGGGAATTTTAATGCTTCCTCGATCGATGCGTGAGATGAGAAATTAACAGAGACAATTGGAGGTCAGCTACCCACTGTTATTTAAGCAACAAACTCATTACAGTGTATACTAATCATTTATTATTTAACCAAAGAGTTAATAGTTACAAGTGTGTATGAGGCATTAGCTAGTGAAAAACTGAATTCAGACCTCGTTTCATTTGTTAAAAAGTTTAATAGCTGGGGGATTATTGATATGTGCTCGGAACAGCATGTTGCGGGTGTTATTAAATCTCAGTTTAATGTTACTCATTTATAATATGTCCGGGATATTATTTTTTAGTCATGTCGATATCGCTCATTAAAGATTTAGATTATGGATAGTTAGCATATATTTAATATTTTATTAGTTATATACAGATCTCCTAAACAATCTTTCCAGCGACTGCGATCGCTATAACGCTTTTGAAACTCAGCACAACTACGTCGCCGGTCTCCGGGATCGGAGACCTACAATTAAACGACCGCTAACTATCACTATGACCTCAGAATATTAATAATGTTATAAAGGGAAGCTGTGCGAGTTAGTAGTTACGCAATGAAATTGAAAGTTTAAAGTAGGCCCGCACCTGCCTGCGCGCGCCGCCGACAAAACATACTAGTGTTACGTAAAGTACACACTTTGTTTTGTTACATTCATATTATTATTGTTTTATATAGCGGACAGTTATTATTCTCAGTTACAGTATATATGATAGTCGCCGATTTATACTGTTTGTTAGACCCTAACTAAAGATCCGCGTAATGGAGAAATTAAGACACTCTCCTTGTCAGAGTAGACCTCAGCAGTGAAAGATTAAGAAGGCAGTTTATGATCATTAGCAACTAAAGATCAGAGACAACATCTTAAGCCTCAAAATTTTCAGCGTGTTATTTTAAAATGAGTACAAATACAAAGTTTTTTGTTTACACAACATATTAATATTCTCAACGACAAGGTTGAAACAGTGAAGGTTTAAGTAACTTGATACCATTGAAACATGCTAAAGGTAACGTTCTGAAACTGTTTTCTAACAGAAGACTAACCCTTTCTCCGATTGAGAAGAATTTTCAGTTCCTAATACTTCTATACGCGAATGAAAAAACGCGGTATTTGAAAATTTGTTTAGTTAAAGTTTACATACCGAAGAGCTTAAGTATAACTATAAGCGATGTATTTGTTAAAACCCTTTCAACGTTAAATAAGTGATTTATCACTTTTTTGCACTTAAAGTTTTAAGTATCAATAAATTTATTCCATTACTTATTTTTTATACTGTACCTTAATTTATGTGTTTTTTATATTGCTGTAAGAATTGAAGGAATATGTTTGTGTATTAAACGTGAGATGATTTTCGCATATATTTGTACAAGCAATTTTTTTGGCTCTGCTTATGAAGCGTGCTCAATGTGTGCTTAACTCTTCGGTATTACTCCATTTCCGTTTACCCAGTTTTTGTTGGTTACATTTGAAAGTCCTCTGAGCTTAATTTATCACACACATGAAACAGTATTGTTTTCTTATTTCTGTCAACACGGAAGTAAACATTTAATAAATTACTGTCGAAAATCAGTTAATCGGTCTACCGGTCACCGGATATCGTAACTTACACAACATCAGGTCAAGATCTCTCTTTGGTATCTCTCGGACTACCCACAGAATAGACACAACTGTGCTGTGCATGTGTTCTTTATAACAATCGGAATACGTTTCAAATTTGGGTGTACTGATCGATACGGAGTTTAGTATCGCGTGTCATCAAGACATTGGGAACTAATTGCCTGTGAAGTTGTACGGTTTTACTTAATTGATATTAAACTGAAGACATTAATAAGGTACGCTAAAGATTTTTTTTTTTATACTACTTTGCGACGAGTCGAGCAAGACGTTCACCTGATGGTAAGTGATACGCTTGCCCATGACAACGGGGCGCTAGTTAAGATGTTACACACTGCACCACATTGCGCTCGTCGCGTTGAGACATAAGGTATTGAGTCTCGTTACCCCAGTAATTACACTAGCTACACCGCCCTTCAAACCGGAACACAGTAATGTTCGCACACTACTATTTGGCGGTTGAAATAGGAGATGCGGTGGTACCCACCCAGACGGTCTCCGTCAACAGAGACCTACCACCTGGAAATTTTTAACTACAATCAGCTAAAATTTGTCCTCAATTACACATGTTGTTAACGAGGCTGTGGACGACGAAACTTTCGCGCACAGATTTGCACTATCAATGTAAATAGATAACTACACAATTACATTCCACAACTTGTAGCCCCGGGTTCGAACTGGCGACCTCCGTGTGACAAAGTATGTACACCGGGTGAGCCATTAAACTGGAACAGTAGTAAGACTAGTGTTTTCTTATCTGAAGTTGTGTGGGTAGGAACTACGTCAACACCTTTTTCTACCGCCACGCAGTAATATGAAAACATTACTGTATCACTGTAACAAGCGTAAATTCAATAACAAAACGTTTGAATGTTATACTTCCAATAATATTCTAGCTCCGACATGGTTATGGCAAATGAATTATAAAATCGGTTGAACCGTTTTAAGATTATCGGTGCTCTGGTTTAAATTTATGACGCTGTTGTCGTCGGGTGTTTTAACAATCAATTTGATGTTATAACAATTTTATGTAATACAGGACGAGTAAGGCCGCATGTAACGACTAGTCAAAAGAGCGCTCAGTAAGAGATCCCCCTTAACGTTACGCTGAAGCAATCTGAGACATCTATGCTGCTTGGTTTACGCAACTGCTGCCGTGTTTTTTTGTGTCGCTCTTGATGTTTCTTGTGTCATGACTTCCTGGTCGATACAGACCCTACCCAATACGTTCTGCTTAAAAGCGTTACGTTTTTATGAGGTTAACGGCCTTTGCAGCAGCTGTCCGCTTGGCTAAACCTCTGTAGTATAACACAGAAATCCCTGATTCGATTCCGAGACGCATTTGGAAGAGTGTACGATCGCTGGGTAATTTCGATTGCGCCAGGTAAGCTGGAAATTAAAGCCATTCTTTTGCAAACGCACTAAATTTGATAGCGGTTATATAACAAAGGTCTAATTACGTTAAAATTTGCGGTCGCAGCGTCCAAAGCGAAATTTGATA
>DWMX01001369.1:0-15976 GCA_018246375.1 Byasa alcinous | reverse complement strand
AAGTGATACGCTTGCCCATAAAAATGTGGCGGTGGTTAAGATGGTACACACTGCACCACATTGCGCTCGTCGCCTTGTGATATAAAGTATTAAGTCTCATTACCCCAGTAATTTCACTAGTTTACAGCGCCCTTAAAACCGGAACACAGTAATGTTTGTACACTATTCTTTGGAGGTGGAAATAGAAGCTGCGGTTGTACCTTCCTAAACAGTCTCCGGCAACAGAGACTTACCACCAGTAAATTTTACCCAGTTATTTACACCAATAATTCAGAGTTATAATGGTTTCACGCTTTACATTACTTAATATCAGTAAATTGAAAGTACAAGGTATTTTGTGATTTTTGTTTTCACAACAGCTTTAATGAAACTTAACAGTGAATGTTATTTAAATTATTGTGTAAGTCTAAACGACTGTTGCTGTTCTGCAAAAAAATCTTATCGAATTACGATATTTCTTCATGTTCGTCACTAAACTTTTCCAGTACAGTATCGAATGGCTGCGCACGTGCTGACCTCCACGTGATGGAGGAAGACTGGCGTAATTACTCCAGTTGGAACATTTAAGCGCGTGCTCATGTAACTACAAATTGTCGGTTTCAAAACTTACTGCATTATACAATTTAATGGAGTCCGTATTTATATCACTGGGGTATTTTTCACAGTTTAATCCATCGTATTCGTTATGATATTCGTGTTGAAGTTCATTTGACTGTAAAGTCCATATAAAAATTGTTAAAAATTGCACTTTTCATTTTAACTAGAATCGAATTGAAGGCTGACGATATAAACTATTCTGGTATATTTACGTGTTAGTTTACATAAAAGCTTTTCACATGTTATTTGTTAGTGACAGATATGTTACTATTGACCATAATAAATCACAGTTACATTGATGTTTTAAAAGCGAAAAACAATGCGGCTTATCTGTGCATTACGAAAGTCGCCATATTTAAACTCTTTCAAATGATGAATATCATTTAAATATTTCCCTATATGATTTCGAAACTGTGACCTTTTCAATAATCAAACAGTTTGTTTGCAAACAAAGTTACTACAAAATTATTTCCATTTTTATAAAGCAGAGAAAGGATCAAAAATAAACGTTGGGAATATTTCGCCTAAAATCACAGCCATAAAAAGTTAGTATTTACAATAGTTATATGAGTTTATTTATGTTTTCGGTAAAAAGTTCCAAAACAAAGCAAAGTATGACAATAAATTCATGCAATCGCCAGGTGGGAGGGTTATTAACGGAATATTTTTAAGCTTGCCGTGTTTTCAGAAAGAGAAACTTTTGTTAAGTATTTTTAGTATTTACTTTTGCAGGTAACAAAAGTAGGTAATTATTGAATTACAAGGAATATTAAGGAAATAAAACTTTTAAATAAAAACTGTTAACTCAATGATTTGAGAGAACCTTACAATTTCGTTTATTATAAGTTGATTATGTTAACACACTTTATGGAATACTACGAAGGATAAAAAAACGCGTCTCGCGAGAAAACTCCTTTAAACACAAGTCCTATAGTGGTGACAAAATGGTACTTATGTCCCTTGTCAACCCGGGAGACACTTCATATAATGTTTGTAAAAGTTGCCGAGACTTTTGCATTCGTTTTCTATTTATACTCGGTTGTTCAAAGGAATAAGCAGTGGCTATAACAAACTTTCTCACTAACATACTTTTAACTTAAATCAGTAACAGAAAAAGGAACAAGTTTTACTTTAGTTGACAATGGTAAATTTCAAAGTAAAAAAAAAAACGGATGAAAGCTCAAAAATTATATTGGTTAAATAATAAATTTAACCAAGTTAGCTCAACATCGAATGTTGCTGTTTAATTTCTTTGACTATATTAAACAAAAGGGACCTGTTTGTATTAGAAGTTATACAAAGCTGTCTAATTCATCTCCAGATGTGCCCTATTAGAAACCTCTTACTGGTAATCGTTAACGGCTGTGACATGATCATTATAGCGGTGAAGTCAATTAGACAAATCCTCACATCAATAAAGAATTAATCGCTCATTGGCTGGATAACTAGCGAGTTAGTCTCACGAAATTAAATATCTGTAAGCTTAGAATGGCTGATGTTTTTGTCTTTGTAAAGATTTTTTAAACGTCTATGTCTTAGTAAAAACCATCAAGAAAATACAATAAAAGATGATTTCCATTTAACTCCTATTTAGTATAACTTTTCTTTTACACATAAAAAACAACGAACTTGTAAGTAGCGAAACCATTAACTAAGATATTATGTTGAGGGCACCTGGTTAAACCATAATTTATTTGGATCTCGCCAGGGATTGTATACCCGAGACTTCATTAACATACAGTTGGAAAAACTGCTCCTCCGACACTCGGCACTTGCGAACTGTAATTTATTTAAAACGAAATAGGCTGTGAAGGACTTCAAACTTTTCTTTCACTTCTAATTTGGTTCGAATGCGAACTTTTTTCGTGGAGAAATTAAATAACTACGCTTCTATTACTCTTTCTCGTTACTATGTCCGTGTAACAGTACGATGTTTCGGCTGAAATATTTAAAACGATAGTATGTGATTTGTATGCAATATGTGTTTAATGTATACGTATATCTCCGTTCGAGTCAACTTTGTATCGAGCTTGTAGACAACATTGCGGGAAGGATTGTCAATTTCACTATAACATATTACGAGCACGAAATAAAATACAGCTGAGCAGACAAAGGCCCACGATGTTCACAAAGCTACATGGTGTAACCCCGCCTTGCGGATAAAAGAACTATTAAGATGGTAGGAGCGTTTCAATCGTCTTCGTAGGTTTTATTGCATCTTTGTTTGCTCGGAAGGCAATAGTGGAGCACGTGGACTACCCAGGCCCGCTGCGATAATTCAACTACTGGCTTCCGCTCGCTATTACGAGGCAAATACATCCCAATACAAAATGTTAATAACAAAATGTTTAAATTTACACTTTTCGTCCGTTTCTAAACATTTAAACAGATAACTAATTAAAATACAAGTAAGGCAAATCAGATTACTAATTTCTAATCAGAACATTTATCGATATCTGTGTGTTGTATTTTTGATTCTAACTAACCCTTCATCTTGTGCTATTGAATTAATAACAAATAATAGTTCTAATTACGCTGTAATAAAGAATATAACATAGGTTAATAAATAGTGCAAAAACACGTATACCAACGCATTCCTCGTTTCTAGTATGTACATTACAATAAAACTGATAATTATATTAATTCTTTAAAAACACATCAAATGGCAGATTAAAAAGCAAGAGGTTTTACTCATCGTGTCCTAAATAATATGACCACTCAATAAAAATATATCAAGTAAAAATATAAAAAATGTACTTAATTTTATGATGAATTTATAATTTATTTTATATCCGATAATTTCTGTTTTGTGAAAGTATGGTGTATTTAATTATTAGTTAGCACTGTATAAACGACCTGTAATTTCGAAACCGAAACATTTCATACAACTATTACGTTCTCTGTTCTAATAATTAACTAATAAAACACATTTGAGCCCAACTAAAACACATGTATTGAAATTTAAAAAGTTACTTGCCTCGTACGAACTTACCTCCAATTGCTACGGACGTTTTTTCCTTTACTTATTCATAAGCAAACGCGGACTGGAGCCACTCGAAAAATACGTGACTACCTAAACCTAAATTATTTACGAGAGGGAATATTATGAAAGCTCCGGCCTGATAGCTGCAGCGTCGGTGACCTTCATGTGCATGCTGTTTGCTTTATTGAATAATCTTTTACGGAAACCTGTTAACATATTTACAATTACTGTTAAAACTAAATTTTATTTCATTTATTAATTACCCCTACTAGTGTTTTCCAGCACACATAGACAAGAGAGGACTGAGATGACACGTCAGTCATCACAGAGTACTTACAGATTTTTAATTTTTGTTTATCGATCTACGCAGGATGAGCTCATTGTATATTGAAATCTAGAGGTATGCTTGGTATTTGATTTAATTTTATTAATAATCTAATCACAAGTAACATAAATGGCGATCGAACCCCCTCCCCTTTTAAATTTTGGGTGTTCATTTCAAAAATCTTGCGAATCATCCCTGGTAAGCATGTTGTTGTTCTTTGACAAGGTTTTATGGTCTATCAAATCTAATGAAATGATTGGGATGATCCAATTCACCAGAATATTGATCGGAAATAAAATATGGGAGTAAAATCGTTGTTTCCGTAATGTGATAAAAATGAATTAGCAAAAATGATAAACAGAAGAAATGACGATGATAACAATTCTTAAAAAATTATATAAAAGCGTATTGTTTATTTGCTTGGTACACATATTACGTTTGTTCAACGGCGTATAATTATTTTTTCATGTCGTCCTCGACAAATTTGATAGTTCGGCCCGCGGTATCGTATATCAGATAAGCGTATCTAATATCTAGATTATCTGATGTAAGCTATAAGAGTATTGGAAACAAAATACGCCAGTTCTTTATGAAATTTAGGATATCTTGTTAAGTTCTTATTTTCTTGTGCATACGACTTTGTAGAGTGTTGGTCGGAATTCAAAGATATTAAGGAAATTCAAGATTCGAATCTGTATAATTAATGTTTTAGTAATACGTCGATTTGCAGTACAATAATGTTACCACCCTTCAGAAATTACAACATGAATTTGTTTTTAATAAATGGCCCAATTAATGTTTTTGTTAATCGGCAAATATAATTTTCTTCCTATTGTACATGAAACAATAGCGTCTTAACGTTGAAGGGGAAATTAAGAGTAAGCCTTAGGAATGTATGAAATATTAAGCGTATTAATTACACAAGATCACAATGACTCTTGGAGTAGCGTTTGTTGAGAGATAGACTGTAATGGTTGCGTGATCCTTGGTTTGCAGAGATTTATTAAGTCATTTCTAATACTCTTCGAGAAGCTTCTTATGTATTTAATGAGCTTTTGTTATAATACTGTGAAGTATTCGTACATGTTCGATATTTTTCAAACGTGTATTAAACAATATTTAATAAAATTATGTTAAGGTAAATAGGTTTGTGAACAAGTGTTCATTGTATGGTAGACGGGTTATAAAATCCTCACCGCCTCTCTGAACTCGTAGTGTCGTAAAAAGACGACTAAAGACGGAATAATTCCATGAAAAGGACCGTAACTTGTCCTGTGAGCTTAACAAACACACTGCGCTCGTTAATTCGCAAGTCAGGTGTAGAGAATGTAATTATTAGACATTAGTACGGTGAAATGAAATGGTTAAATATGTTCAATGATCCTAGATATAATAGTGTTACCGTTACATTATAAACTGCCATCCTCAAGGACAGTAAATTAAAAACAGTTTTCCTGGTCTACCTTTAAATGAATTTCTAACAAAGCATCCATTTGCCGATTCAACTTGTTTAAATTTAACTGGTGGTAGTTCTCCGTTGCCGGAGACCGTTTAGGTAGGTACCACTGCAGCATCTATTTCTACCGCCAAACAGTAATGTGCAAACATTACTGTGTTTCGGTTTGAAGGGCGCTGTAAGTTAGTGAAATTACTGAAGTAACCACTTAAAATCTTATGTCTCAAGGCGTCGAGCGCAATGTGGTGCATTGTATACCATCTTACCTAGCGGCACGTCAAACATCTTGAACATCTTTTCGCCTCGTCGAATTAAAAACGAAATAGCAGAGATACAATAAGCTCATAAGATATCCGCAAAAATAACGAAGAACCTTATTAGGGAGGAAACCTTAGAAGTTACGTGAAATACAAAAGGAATTCTATTAATCAGTTAAATTAAGTCGGCAATGGTAATGAAGAGGCACGGTGAGGATTTTTATGTCCGTAATCTACGGGCTAAGTGTCAGAAGGCAAGTTAAAGAATGAGTAGACGTGGCTCGCGTGCGCCGCATCTGCGTGACCACTGTCCATCGATCACCATTCTTGTGAGATACGACACGAAGGACATATTTTTTTTCACACGAACCGCCCTTTAATGACCTAAGTAGGCGCAAACATTTTTTTTTCACAGATACTCCGTCATTTATACCCAAGCAAGTATTTAAGAATCAACTGTGTTTGAACACAAATATAGTTTCAAGGTCTTTATATTTTGTTGGACATATCTCAATTGATATTTTACTTGAAACGTGATTCTTTAGATCTTCTGTTAAATTCTAGGTAAGTATTTGAAAGTAGGTGTAAAATTATAATTAAACCTTTAATTTATTTCAATTCAACATCTGTGTTGTCACGGCATGAATTATTTTAGGTGCTTTGACTACACAATTATGTTTTAATATTTTTTTAGTGAATATTTCTTTGGCATTGTTTATACTAAAATAATCAAACAGGTGTTTAATGATGATGAATTTTTAAAAATTGCTGACTATAAAGAAAATCGAGTAAAGAAGTTTTTACTTTCACGATTCATCTACGATCAAAATCGATTTTATTACGATGCCGTCCAAGTCCTAAATATAAATGAGGTAGGTAGTAATAATAAAGGGCTTGTTCAAAATTGTAACTGCGATTTCAGCTAACAAGCCTGTCCCTTTTAGGGTAACTGTGAAACTTGTCAGAGGGCTATATTGCGTGACAAAACACGACTGTTGTACGGTAATCAGATTATCTGGCCATTTGGCCACCGAACTACTCGGCTTGCTATCGCATGGGTCCGTAGGTACTAAACCGCTCGCCTATCAGCCTTTACAAGTTGTCGGTTCGCTCCTACAAATTCAGATAAGAACGAACTGAAACCAGTAAGTACTGCTACCCTAATCATTGCAAGGTTTTTATGAGTTTTTTATTCTGAATACTTTTTTGTATTATTTTATGTAAACGCTGTATATACAGTTGCATTGTGGCCTTGATATTTCGCAGGTCGTCCGAAGCTCTTTTCAGTTTCTAATTAAATCTTCAACATTTACATGTCTAAGAGTATCTTTTACATTGAATTTACACCTTTTTATTACAGTAAAACGAAATGAATGTTACGAGCAAAAGTAATAAATTTAATATCAATACAATTCCGAGCAATCAGAAAAAGTACTTTTTGCATATAATTAGATTTTCAAAAGGAGCAGTTTTATTAACGATTACCTTTTCATAAAGAGTATTTGTATTGGAAACATTATTTCAAAAATGTCATCAATCTCCTCAATTATTTACTTGTTGCTATTACCAGAAAGTTTACGATTATTCTCCTCAGGTGCGAGAGCTCCAAGTTAAACGATAGGAATATTAGTAATCTCATTTGTATAATTAAGCAGAAGAATAGTCAGCAACTTTTGCTTAGGGTTTGTATTATCAGTTATAAGTGTTATACAAATAGAAAAATTGGCAAAAAGTCTGTAGTTTGGCAGTGTTATTAAATTTGATGTCACCGTTATTACGTAGACACTTCGTAGCAGCTCCAATATTGATCTCTTACTGCGAAAATTTCAATAAATTTGTTTTAGGTTTTCTTCTTTTGGAGAATGAAAGTCGTAATATGAAAAGTGAGTATAAAAAAGTTATAAGTGTTATAGTTACATACGAAGTTAATGTGCCATATTAATTGTAACTAAAGTTATTACTGCAATTCCTAAAGAGATTTATTTATAAGGATTACACAGCACAGAGCGCGTAGAATACTCCAGCTCTCATAAGTAGACAGCCGTAACACAGCAATGTTGTTGTCGGCAGATTTACAATACCTGATTTCAAAGTTAATATATTCGCGGCAACTTGACAGAAAATTAAAACGGCCTGTTTTATTACATCCACTGAGACAGTCTTGGAACAGTGAGGAAACTTTGTTACGGCGACAATTCTTTGACATTAAGTGCTAATGGCTCATTAAAACTTTTCAGAGCCGCGAAATATTTCGTGAAACGAAATTATTTGCACAATATTCACGCATTTAACACGTTGGTAATAGGCTCGACCCCTTTGCGTGCCCTTTGTTATTAACTCGCAATGCGTGTTGTTCCTCGACCATTAAAACCTGAGCTCTGAATGTTTTAGCGTCATTCCCTCCGCGATCGGAATTTTATTTGAATACAGGAAGAGCGGTGGCTCACGGCATTTTGGCGGTTTAATTATTCTGATGAATCTCGTCGCACAAGTCGTTTGATATAAATGATTCTTCGCGTGCATCATTATGTTTACGTAGGTTTACAACCCGACCGACACATAACGTTTTGTACGGCGTAAATTTGAAGCCCGGCCTTAATGGCTTTATAGGTATGATAACTTTGACTTTCTGACATTCAAGTTAGCTTTTTACTTACATGATATAGCAAATGGTGCTTTAAAAACTTCCTATTCAACACTATTTTTTTTTTTGTGAAAAAACTGAGAATGTGCTTCTAATGAGGTTTGTTATAACTAGTTTTCCTAAAAACTTAATTTTAACTGTAACCATAAATAATTTCTTAAAAAAGTAATGATTACGGTCGCCAATTCATAAATGAGGGTCAAATTGGATTCGTAATACTGTTGAGTGTCCGTAACCGTCTGTGCGATATTGCTGACAAAAGAGCTCAAAAGATAATACTTTGGCAATTTGTATGATATGGCCAGGATAAGAGCCAGATTTAAAAACCTTTGAAGACGATTCACTTAGGTACATCACAATGACTTTGAGAATAATTTTTCCCGGTTTTGAACTGAAAGACGTAATATTTTTGAATCAGCGATTCCTTTTATTCTTTTGCTGACGTATCATTTGGGGGCTCAATAAAAATTGAAGCTTTGCTAAATGTTTTCTGTTGAAAAACACAATGCCCTTATTATAACAAAATAACATTACAAAGATATTTATTATTCTGTCGTCTATGACTTCATATTTATAAGATTATATAAAAAAAAAACATTATACACTTGCAATAAAACATTTTTATTCCAACCTAAATACCTCAATAAGATACGAACTACAATGTAATTTAACGACAAAAGCATTTTCTTTTCGTACTTTACAATAAGTGAGACCAAGCAAATGAAATGCAACATGTTTGAAAATTCATAGGCACGGATGTATTTATCAATTATTGACTCTACGAAATTGTTTTTGGGGCATTTGTATAGATTATAGAAGCTATTTAATGTGCCTTATGTACAATTAAGTAACGAGGTTATAAATGAATATATTACCTTAAACCATAACATTAAATATACAAAGAACACAATTCAAATAAATATTTTACATAATCAAAAGTTTAAAGTCTTAAACAATTGCAAACGCGAAAAATGATTTCAATAACTACTAGTCATAATATTCATTGTTTCATTGACATGAAAATTTGAAACTTAATAACTGCGAAGTACTTTTAACGTCTTGAGGTTTACGTTTTATTTACAAAAAAAAAAAAAATTCTTTGTAACAATTATTTTTAACAAACCTGACTTTAAGCAACTTTATTACAAAATTTTCACATTATCTATATACAATGTTTAAAGTATCAGTATAACTATCTAAGAAGGCATTTCTAATATTTCATATTTACAATTATCATCATACACTTTGTAATAGTTATCCCGTCGTGACCTCAAAGAAAGTAGAATTAATTTTTAGTACAGAAATGTTGAGGAAAACTTTTTTACAATAAAATCGGATGATATGAGGTTTATAAATACATAAGATATGTCATTTACAAAAGATATGTATTCCTTAATGACACTAATTACAACATTTTTAAGTTTTAAATTCTCTTTTGCCTAAAATTACGCGTGAAACAAAATGGAGACTAACAAATTCTAGGCAACATTTTCAGACAAAACTATGGGGAGATGTCGGTGGCGTGCTCGCTTCTAACATTTTAGTTAATATAAGGGATAATTTATCACGTTTGTAATTGCATTAGGGAACTGAGAAGAAGGATAAGGGAAAGTGTTAACATCATTACATTTAGTTCGGACCCTCCGCTTGAACTTTTCACTGAAACAAACGAAACGGTTTTATGTTACATATAAAAATCGTTTATTTAGCTAATTTTCAAAAACACTATGTTTATGTGTGCAAGATAAGATTGTGGGATTTCTACCTACTAAACCCATTCGGTGGTCACCCTCAGTGCGTTTCAAATGGAATCTAACAGACCCCTCCACATTCATTCTTTCATTACGTCTGTACAGTTAATACTATTATTTACAAAATACTTCCACTATTATAATTAATTAATTTTTAAAACAATTTTAAAAATGTTTAATAAACACTTTTTTAATTTTCTATTTTGCTATGTTGTATGAATGTCTTTTTAGTAATACACAGTTCTTGATAAATAAAAAAAAACATATCCATCCTTTCGTCATTTCCTCTTCTTTCACTGAATATGTTTAGACTATAATACTTTAATATAATGGCATGGTTAATAATTATTAGACTCACAGAAAAATCTCGATAAATTTCTGGCTTCGACCTAGACGTTTAGATGTGTGTGCGTGTTTGATAGTTTAATATAATTGGAGCAGATTGCTTCTTTAACTACATAAGTAAAAAAATTACCTAATAACATAGCTTCCTTGCTGTCAGCAAGTTGACTGTTGCCTACCACGGCCTCGCTGCCTTCTCTCCACGAAGGCGCGACCCTCGCGGTACATCTCACTTGCATGGTTTTTCCCGTAGGCACGTGAAGACCCAGAGCAGTTGATACCAGACCGTGCTGATGTTGAATTGGTGGATATTCAACAAGCAGTGCAGGGTCGTTCACCTAGTGTACAACTCTTATATTAATAAGTATATTTTTTATTACATAAATATCCTGTCAACCAACATATTATACTTGGTAGAAGTGTCTAAACAATTTTAATAATCTAATAACATTATTTGAAAAAAATCTATTACCAAAATAAATAAGAGTATTCATGTGGTTTTGCGTTTCCAAAAATCTATAACCCATCAATTGGCTATCACCATCCTATCTATTATCATAACTTTTCATACAGAACTTGTTAAAAAAAATGTTTGCGGAACCTTAATTAGCTATGCTCAACTATTGTTCTCGTTCAAAAAAATATTTATACATCAGGAATATCACGCAAAAAAGACTGAGGCAACAAAATGAAAATTATTTTGTGTTTTGCAGGAAATTACTGCTGGCAACAGTTAATGAATACAGAATTTGTTAAGCAAACAAAGTACCTTTTCACCGTCAATATCCCAACTCAGAATTGCCGCCGGGTACGAGCGGCCCGATGTGCAATTCAGAAACATGGAGTCACCTCTTCTATTCTCCTGTTGGTTGCCAGTTATTCTTGGCCCTTCCCGGGGCAAATCTGTGTAATAATGAAAACATTTTAAGTACCAACACGAAATGTTACAAAAAATATTTACGCATTTTTAGCGGCCGATGGACTCTTCCGTCATTTCTTTTTGGTCCTAAACACATGTGTATACAAGTTATATTGTTTATTTCAATACTATCTTCATATCGAATAGTACTAGGTACGAGTACCTGTTACTTTACACATATGCCACAAACTACACTTATTATTTTAAGGTGTCAAATTCATTTTCTATGAACACCACTAATTTACGTACGTCTTTTTTATCTGTAGAACGACAAGAGTTTGCGCTAAAAATTTAACATGTAAAATTTAAAAGCCTGGTCTATTAGTACTAGAAGTGAATTGTATTCTACTATTACTAAACATTCTATTATTATACTCGAACATGTATAATTTAATATATTGTTCAGTAAATATAACCTGGTACTGTTTTTTTAAAAAAATTTTAACAATGTAAATTTCGTTCGTTTTTACAGATAAGGTTCTGTTAAGTTAATAGACGGTTATGAAGTTATGGTCTATATCTGTTATTTGTCGCAAAGCTATTTTCTACAAACAAAATATTTACATATGACTTCCATTCTGCCTTCACCAGCGGCTGACGCAAAACTAGGCGCCTCCGCTGATACCTCGCAGCGATATTGTCCAGAAGACTTCAAAGTAACAGGATGTAGTAACACTCTTCTGTCATCTGATTTTGACAACTGTAAAATTCAGATGATGTTTTTAAATGTGTTATTAAATTTAAATATATTTAAAAACGTACAACGGAATTCTTTCTTATTCGCTTAAGCTCTTTTACATCGCGTGGTGCTTTTAGGTTCTGCTACATTTATGTAGCACAAAATTCTAACAGAGTTGGACATCTTATAACACAAAATCAAAAGTTTCATCACATTTTAGATTAAATATACCAAAAAAAATTACGAATTACTACCTGTTTTTGCGATAATACAAACGCCGCTACAATTAATCATACGCCGTTGCTCTCATTTAACATTAATGACTATAATGAACCTCAACAACATTACATATTAGGTTCATCTTCGTATATTTAAGCTATTATATACTGTTTTTATCTTAAATTATCCTTCGACTTTTTAATAGGTTTTTATCATATTTATTAGTAATAAAAAACAAAGAGACGTTAAGATTGATTATGGGAACTTGAACTTTGAACTACCTGAAATTTCATTGAATTATTTTACAAGCCGTCAAAATTTTATTAAAACTGGGAACTAAAAAAAGAGACACTTTTTGTAGGTCTTAACCCTCGTATCGATTCTATTTAGTAATGTTTAAATTTAATGTACAATTTCAATCAGTACAAACTGTGATTAATATAGAAGTGTTTGTCTATAATGTGAGAATAACCAGTGTTTGCTAATTCTTATGCCAGTATATTTTTCCGGTAATCCTCGAAATGTCTTCACCGATTTTTACTAGACTGACTGTCTATGAATTATATTTAAAAAATAATGTAAATTGTGATCGCTTATCTTTGAAAGCATTAGACTATGGACTAAAAAAATTATACCTATATACATTTTTTCATAATTTTTTTTTATATTAGTTGTGTTATCCTGTCGAAAGATGGTTCAGTAAATCAACTTTAAAATCGTTAAGCCAATTTCATTACAGTTTTTATGTACTAAACATCCAGTTAAATGTATGCCAAAAATTAAACAATAATATTCTAGCAGGATAATTACAGCGGGGTTCCAGTTAATGCTATATTCACCATCGCCTAAGTTAGCCGGAAGTCAGTGTTTAATAAACATTCCTATGTAACGGTTTAAAGGTCGTTGTAGCTTTATGTTATACTAATTAGTTTGTTTGTAATAATTAGTATGATAAGACTAGAATGTTTTGCTCAAGACGATAAGCGTAATTTAGAGACTCGTTAAAATCTCCAATTAGCGTCATATTGTTTTGAACATATCACTTACGTGAACTTCCTGCACGCCGAATCGTATCATTATATAAAAAAGTAATGTTGTAAACATTAAAATATATGTATATTTAAGGTTATCTAAAGTGACAAATTATTTTAATCTTAACTCTAATGTTTTATTTCAAATGTTTTTAACGTTACTATATGTTTATAATGTGACTTAAAATACTTACATCAACTTTTATCCCGTCTAATTTATACGAATGCTTTGGCGGATCGTATTTGGGCATGTATCGATAGAACTCTTCGTTATCCCTGTACCATTTCACTGAATACAGTATGTCATCACCTAATTCGTAGTCGCAGTCCAATTGTGCCGGTTGTCCTCTTACTTTGTATGATGGTACTGCTACTCTAACTATTCTAAGTAGCAACGATTCTGCAAGAATAACACAAACTCTCGTACATTCTCCTACACGTGAGAAATGTATACGTGATATGAAGTTTACACGATAAAGCCGACTGAAAGTGTACTAAACAAAACAATACTTAGTTCTAGAACAAAGCATTTTACACACTTGTCTTACTTTTTGAAACTTAGTTCTAATAATATTATAATACAGCTGTAGTAGACGGCTATTTTATTATTTTAATGTCAAGAATATTTAAAATAAAAAATTGTTTTGTTATCTGTGCAAAGTCACAAAAATATTACACACAGAGTAAAAAGTTAAAGCAGTTTTAAATTTTGTGAAATAAAATTGCGGTATAATTTTTTAAAGTAGACAACTTTGATTCAAATGTCCCCCGAGTTAAATGAAGTTATGTAACAAATTAAGCGTCGTATGGGTTGTACAAATGTGTATATTTTCTTTTTATCCCCCGGTGTCGTAAATATTGATAAGTTTAAAACCATAGCTTTTAAAATCATTTTACAATGGACATATCAAACCGGATGTCATTGATTCAATCTCTGGTTTACTTCCTATGTAGATATTCATTAGCACGAAAAAATATTTTTGTTAACTACCAGACTTACTGTCAATTGGATTTAGTAATTTCCTGTGTGTGTTTTATAATTATATACAGTAGACGTTTTATCACATTTTTATCAATTTAAAATATATACTTATGATCTAATAACTAACGTTTTTTTTTAAAAGCTTAATTCGATATCGGAAAAAAATTCCGTAATGCTATTGTGTAGTGAAGAAATAAAAAAAGATATTTTTATAAATGATAGGTAAGATTTCTGTAAACTTGATAGATTAAAATGTTTTTATATAAACAGAGTGAAACGAAGCTTTGTAAATTATAAAGACGTCAGTGAATTTCCCCCGAGTTCAGCATCCGAATCAGAAACAGCTACTTGGGTGAGCGAAATAGACATATAAACTTCTTAAAGAGCAATCTCTTTACTGGCTCCTATCTACAAAGTTAAATTTTCAAAGCTCAAAGGTCAACTTAAAGTTTAGGGAAAAGGTTGTGTGTTTAATAGTAAACATTTATTTTTTATTTTACTTTTTATCAATTAAATTTAAGAATAGAAAAAAAAGATGTTTATCGATAGATATAAGTTGCGATCAACTTCATATATAATTGTGCCATAGAACTGTTAATTTTATTGAACTTTTTCAACATATACAAATGTCAAAAATATCCCTACATAAAGATTATATTGCTTTAAGTAAAACCTAAGCAAATGTTTTGTAATATACAAAAAATTATAGAGTAAATATATATAATATGTACAAGATATTTTTTGTTATTGCCTCTTTTACTATTAATGTAGTACAGCAGTTATGTAATGTTATTTTATGTATGTTATGTAAATAAAGGATGAATTGTTTAAAATAATTATTCTTCTAAATTACAAACGTATTTTTAATATGGACATCTGTAGAAAAAATATTTATGTGTGGTACTTATAATGAAGAATGTTTTAGTAATATGTCTAAGTTCTAACATACAAAGGATATTTTTTAAAATATAATGCAACATTTTTTTTGCTGTAATTAAGTTAATATACAAGGACTAAAGTGAGTACCAATGACTTATTTTTAAATGTGCGCATTTAAAATAATGTTTAAATCTACTTAGTTACCTTTTACAAGCAAACCGATAATTATAAAAGTGATAAACATCCTTGGGTATTAAATAAAAAGTTTCATCACGAATCACAATACCGTCATTTATAAGATTTTTAATATTCACTAAACACACGCGAATAATTAACTCGCAATGCTACGGATAGGTAACGTTTGCGATTAAAAACTGTTCTCGTAACGTAATATATTTGAATAGGACGCGTACGTCCATAACCTATGAACCCGGCGATCCGACTGAACTATGTTCACGGCGGTCGGCTGCGTTTTCGACCGCCCACCCTGCGCCGAACCGGGGTCACAAAGGAGGCTTTCATTTGTACCGAAGTAGAGTTTATCGGATATAAACACTATAATCAATAACGAAATTTACTAAACATAATTATTCATCCACACATAACATAAAGGAATATAATTTTTTTAATAAAAACATGTCTAAACTTTAATTCAAAAGTCAGAGTTTAATTTTGAATGATGTTACCCAACTTCCAAAGGGACATTTTTGCTATTATAAACTTTAGGCAATATTAGTAATATTTATATGGAAACTATATAAATATTACATATTTTGTTATATTTGTTAAGATAATTATTATTTATTCCTTAAAGAAAAATTTCATGTTTTTTACTGGTGGTAGGTCTCTGTTGCCGGAGACCGTCTGGATGGGTACCACCGCAGCTCCTATTCCAACCGCCAAATAGTAGTG
>DWMX01001368.1:0-15980 GCA_018246375.1 Byasa alcinous | reverse complement strand
GTTGTCATAGGCAAGCGTATCACTTACCATCAGGTGAACGTCTTGCTCGTCTCGTCGCAAAGTAGTATAAAAAAAAAATACTTGTATGATATAAGTATGCACAGACGGTTTTCGGTAACAGCTGCTTGTCATCATGAAATTTACTTGTTACCAGTGGTTGTATTTCGCGGGCACGTCGCTGCTGACGGTGGTGTGCGCGCTGCTGCTGTCGGTGTTGCTCGAGATGCCGTGCTGCTGCGCGCTGCGGCGCCTCTGCGACTACGCCTACTCGTGACGTCACAGTTCACGTCCGTTAAGTTATATATTAAACAGTTAAATGTGCTCCGTCCATTTATTTATCCCCGCACAGATTATAATATGCTGTGTGTCAATTATTTACACTGCGCCCCACACCGCCTAAAAAGAATATTTTTCAATTTCATAAGAAAAGCTTAGGGAGTTAAAACAGGCTCGGTTCTGAGGCGTCGGTTAAAAATAAAAAAAAATAATTTTTATATATTTTTATTAGAAATAATATTCGGTAAAAACTTAAAAACTAATAATATTTACAGCTTATTTACATAGTTAAGTTTACAAGTAAATACACCGGTTATGTACAGTCTAGCATACATACATACATAATACAATGTCATTCATACATTATGAAAACAAACTCATTTTTGCTTTTATTTCATACATAATTTTACTTTCAAGTTGTTACTGATTGAATAATATAATCTTGTTTGAATATTTTCATACGTTCTTTACGTTTGTACTGTTGGTTAAACAGATATATAATAGTTTGTACTGCGGTAATGCTTACTACTGAAATTTTTACTTAACCTCTTTTTTTCTGATGACATTTTGATGAGGCGTTTGTTTATATACCGTAAGCAGTTAACTTAATACAAGGAATCTATCTTTGAAACACGTTAAGTTTGTACATAATTACCGAATAGCTCACTTCTGTTTTGTCACTAATAATACTTCTTCCTTACTGTAACGCATTAAAACTGTCATTTACCTATGGGTACTTGTAATTGCTTCAGTGTTGCCAGTTATCAAAAGTAAATTTTGTCGCTAAATTAAATAAGATGTAAAAAAAAATATATAATTAAAATATTAATTTACTTCTGTAAGAATAACTCGAGCATTGATCGACGATATAATAATTAAAAAATAATGCGAATGATATTTGTACGATCACTTTAACCTAAATTTTTAAGTATAAAAGCCTTTCGAACATCGTCTCCCGTTGGCTCCGCTACACGCTAGTATTGTAAACACAATTCAACGCTACAAACTTATTTTTTATACAATTTACAATATCATTGATCAAAAATATTAATAATTAAATATACACTTTGCTACGTTGTATGCGAGAGAGCAAGTTTTTGTCCAAAATTTTCAGACTTTATAACATATACACTTTTATACGCTGTCTTTGAATTTTCTTCATTCCACATTCTTTGAGTCTCAATTGCGGCTGAAACTATTTATAGCTTTCATTCCAATGGAAGTTTACAGTCTCCACCTTTTGTAGATAACCGCAATTTTTTGTTAATAAATTAGAATTTCGGGATCGTGTACAACTAATAAGTTTAGAGATTATTAAAATCACATTAGAACTTAAAAAAGGTCGTTTGCAATTCGTTTGGATCGCTAGGTATATGGTTGTAATAGAATTCTTGTTGTATCCTCGGATGTAATAAGAACTTGAAGACGAAGTTTTGTTGTACGTCCCCTTCATAAAAGAGATGAAAATGTCTGTTTTTGCAGATATAGGTTTTTAGCCTCCGGCCCAAAAACCAAATTGGGTTGAGTTTATGGCGCGTATTATAGCAGAGTAGCTACAAAACAGCTCAACTGATTATTACCGAGTTCATTTATTTGAAATATTACCGTGAGTTATCTTCAGTTTTCTATAAAATCTCGGTTCATCCGGTAAATGATTATAAAATGATTTCTTGATCACTTTGCTGGTACTTTAATATAGTTCCTATAAGTTTATTGCTTAGTAATGTGTTTTCTTTAAATATTTTTACTGATTTCGATAATGTATATAGTTCGGTTTCGAAGTGCCAGTGACGCTGTTTTTGTTTAAGCCGGAATTTTAAGCGAGAGATACATTTCCACCTTTCTTTCGAGGTATTACAATAGGCTTTAAACCCTGTGAGGCTTCTTCTGCGGCGCGACTATCTTCAGCATGGTGACGATGGGCGCCTCGAAGGCCACGGAGATCACGAAGGCGAAGAAGTAGGACATCGCGGTCAGACCCAGGAACAGCACGAACTGATTGAAGAAATAGATTTTACTTGCATTTAATATAACTTTTACTTTACGTTAGACTAATAAAAGCAAGTTCATTTTTAGCTTACAAAGTTGTAAGTTGTCATAGCTTCATATCATATTATTTTAATTACTTTTTTAAATAGTATCAAATAACTTTTCCATTTCTTTAATGAGGTTTTCATACCAAACTTCAAATTTTGTATATTAATACAAATTAGTTTTATATTCATATATTAAACGTGCAGTGAAACAGATTACAATCAGTATTTGAAGCTACACACACCTTTTGAGAAATTTACAGGTACTTCGTTTCCTTAGAGACCCAGCAACGAAAAGTCATTATTTATAAATTACTAAATATAATTACAATTTTTTATGTAATCATAACTCGATTAAAGATTAGTTAATATTTAACACACTTATCGCTGACAAACGCGCAATTTTCGAGGCCGCAGACATTGATACTTACCACGAGCAGCTCGCCGAGGTGTATGGGGTGAGTGAGGTGCATCGCCACGTAGCGCAGCACCACCGGGTGCACCAGGTACGCGCAGTACGTCACGCGCGAAAACGGGTAGAGGACCGGCGCGGACAGCAGCGGCCGCACCCAACCTACGATTACAGCGCTCACAATAAAACTCTTTATGACGTACACAAACAGCACGAAGTGAATGTCCTGCTTATCGATTTAATAATATGTTATATACGTTTTTACACATTGTAAATATATCAACGCGTGCATGTGATCGCTTCCTGTCCCTTATACGGCAGGGAGCGCATTAACTGTGAGATCGAGTTGGGTAGGAAGATATGCGCTGGCAGCTTCGCCTCTCTGATGAGTGAAGACGCTAGTCGTCCAAAGTTTTTAAAATATTGTGAGGCAACTATAGCTAACGTGATAAGTAGGAATAAGACATAAGACTGAAAAATGGAAATGTAAAATGTGATACTAGATTAGGCTATAGTTTAAGATAAAATAAATTAGATGTAAAGGAGAGACTGTGATACTAGAATAGGATTAGAGATAAGACAGATAGCTTTAAAAATGTTAGCAATATTAGAATAAGTGGGATGATTTGTCTTTCAGGACATATTAAACGAATGATCCACAGGTCTCTCATGGAAGCCGCACAAAATGTAAGAAGACGACGGAGTCTTCACTCCAAAGAGCGCGAAGTATGAGAGAACGATGTAAATTAGCGGAATATGAGTAAGCAAAACAGAATAAATGCGAGAACTAGAATGGAAGAACTAGGCCCTGACCATCCACGCAGGGAGACGATGGAAAACAAAAAAAAAATATATATCGACGCACCTCCGTGTCCCGTGGAGCACGCGATGATGATCCAGCCGATGCAGGCCGCCCACAGCGAGTGCGAGAGCGCGCTGTACACGGCCGCGGCGCCCACGCCCAGCTCGGCGCGGTACAGCCCGAAGATCAGGAACAGCAGCGTCGCCGTGCACACCGACCAGCCGACCCACGACCATATCTGCGAAATAACATTACTTCTACAATCAGTCGTTCTTCACTTGGACGGTTTTCACTGCAACATTATTGTTTAATTTTGAGTTGCACGTCTTCAAATGGCTGGCGTAACGAGACGCATCATCTTGTCTTAAATTATAACTGTGTTTACCCTGTTCATTCTGATGCTCAAGTTGGTCTTGAACAGTATCCAGCCTGTGGCCATGCCGACGAGGTACGGCCCCAGCCGGGTCCATGGCTTGTCGTAGATCTTATCGAACTGAGTGAAGGGGTCCTCCCCGCTGGGCACGTGCTCGCTGCTCCACGACACGTAGCCCGTCGTCGCCAGCGACGACAAGAAGAACACGCCGGTCATCACCACCGATACTTTGAAGTGACTGCACAACGAAAGATTGAAATGCATAAGTACATTGAAATTAAAAAGTAGTTCAGCACATTATGTTGAAAGTTCCAGTTCTTAGCACCATTAAAACATTAGCATCAGGGTGCTTGCTTGAGCTCTGACGCGCAGAGATTTACTCGTGCTGAAAGAAACTGGAAAAGCTTGAGTTTTTTTGCAAAGGGAAAGGTATACCTCGTAGCCAGAATGAGCAGCATCGCGCTTACAGCGTAGAACTGTGTATCGTCCGAGAGGTACCAACTCCAAAGCATGCACTGAAATAAAAATTAAATTCACGAATGTTTATGGAAATTGATGAAGGTTCTTTACATACACAAAACTGGGATGAAGTTCCATTACTAAAGATCATTTATGTACGGATACGGATCCTGAAGTGATTACCTCTAAAAGACCAATCCAATCCTTCCAATTAACGTATATTGTGATTAACGATGCGCTAATCAATACTAGAGAGGAAACTAGTGCAAGTTAGAAATTTAACACGCTACTGTATTACTAACTAAACGGTGACCAACCATTAGATAAAGTAATTTATAGAAAATGAAAGTTTAAATAATCTAATACTAATTAAAGGTAGACTAAAAATTCGCCTTGATATTTGTGAGTTCTACTGACGAGTTTTGCATTTGTCGTTACAATTTAAAAAATAAATGCTTCATTGTGGTGTAAGTGATGTACCATTTGCTCGACGGGGAAGAGTGTGTTGATGTAAAGCAAGTTGCGCCACCAGTAGTGCGGGCAGGTCTCGTGGTCCGGCGCCGGCGGCTCGAACACAGCGTTGTGCGCGAACCACTTCATCGTCACCTCCACCACGCCCAGCATGAACAGGTACGGCGCCGTCAATCTGCAAAACGTGTTCCGATGTACACAACGTTAACCTTACAGTTGCGAGACATGAGATATTATTCTATAACAGCGATATAGCATTTAAAAATCACTAAAACTATATAAAAAACTAATAGTTTTTGCACACCTTTTTGAATCATTAACATAGCAAAGCAGTTTCTTTTTTAAGATAGATAGAAACAATAACATTTTATATGTAAAGACATGAAAAGATTTGTATAAGATAAGGAAGGTTAAAATTTTTAAAAACAAAACCATAACGGTCAGGCGCTGTATGAGCTGTATAAAGCTGCGGGTGGTACATTTGTAACGATTCAAACCTGGCGAATCTGTATCCCATGAGACCGAGGAACTGTAGCACTCCAGAGGTGAGCGTCCTTCGTCCTTTCGTTAATAAATCGAGCTTGCCTTTCGCGTTGGTGCGGAAGTACAAGAATGACACGAGCATACCACTGGAAAAAGATTTTGTTGTTAGTTATGCAGTATACTTAAGTACTACTGGTTTTAGATTTACTCGATGTCAACGAATAAGGTGTTATAACTGCAATTCATTTATTACTTTTATAAAAGAGTATAATTTAATTGAACAATATTTACCCGAGGCAGAAGAATGTGTCAACGCTATACACCGCGCTGATAATCAGTTGGAACCAGAAACTTTTCTCGAGAATCGCCCGCAGCGCCGTGTTGTCAGCATACTGAAATTATAAATACTACATAAAACGTACTCCTTAGAATAACTAACAAGTTAGATCATAAATAAAGGAGTAATTTTAGTAACAAAAAAATTTTTAGTATATCATAGTCTGTTTATGTAATCAACTAGATGTCGCTAGTTGTATGTTAATACATGCACTGTTTAACAATCTTTATCAAAAAAAAAATCAATTTTTTATATTTCTCTGTTTCAAGTTCGATTATTCGAATCGGACCTCTTCGCAAAAATTACGCATTGTATATTATGTTTATATTACATAACGCGTAAATTTTGTTTTTGAATGTTAATTTAACAACACGTATTCGTTTATATGTATCGCTTGAGTTAAGCAATTCGGTTCAAGTAAATATAGGCGTGTTAAGTAAACACAAATGAAGGTTGTCGACAATATAAAAACTGCTAATTGTTAATACTCGTACCTTACGGGTTTCTTTGTGACAAATAACTTCGCCATAAACAGAAAACTTTTTAAGAATCATGAAAAATCTATGAATTTACGATATGTCCTCATTTTCACACAACTACAATTGAAAAATAAAATAAGCTATATAATACCTTAAAGACAACGATGCAGGTGTGGCCAAATATGACCCACACCATGGAGAGCGAGCGGAGGCCGTGCACCACGGGCACCGTGTCCGCGCCCACCGACTGGTCTAAAATCTGCAGCACGTTCGCCTTCATAGAGAAAGACAGCAGCAGCTCCGACCAGAGACCTGGTGTTGACCGTAAAGTTAATAAAATTCATGTTTTTATTAACTTATATCGAGTAATGTGATTGTATAAAGCATACGAACTGAGTTTGATTTCTTCGTCAGTGGACGCGGTCTCCGCAGTGAGGCGCTCCTCCGACGTGTTGTTGTTAATCGCGATGTTGTTGTTCACGTTGTAAATAGATTTGCCTGCGGTTAACATATTATTACTGCTATAGTATTTATACAATATCATTGTAACAAGTGAAGTTTGTTATAAACACCTACCCGCTCCGTGTGTTATCGCGTCGAGTGTGCTGATGTCGAGCTTGTGGTCGGTGCTGCTGGCGCTGTCGGCGGCCATGTTGGCGGCGCGGCGCCGGCGCCTGCGCACTGCGCGCCCGAGCCGCATGTCGTACACTGTTGCGCTCACCAGCAGAGTACCCACAATGCAACATACGCCGCTGGAACAGTGAGGCGTGCGTTACAATCTGTTACTTGTTAGTAAGGAAATTAAAATAATTATTAATTGAATATCAGCCAATACACTAAAATAGAAGATTTAGTAAGTAAATAGTAGCTAGATAGAGGAGTATAGTGAAGACCGCAACAAAGGCACTGCTGTGTGGACACGACTTTTGGCAATGAAGAGTGCGACCACGAAGAGGAGTAGGTAATTTTGTCTGTTACTCACAGCAGGACCTGGAAAGTGGGATCTCCCATGTAGGTGTATCCGCCGTGCTGTGGCGAGCGCACCGCCACCACCGTGTGCCGCAGCAGCGGGGAGTGCACCGCGGTCAGCAGCGCGCCGACCTGCTCCCGCGTGCAGGAGCGCGGCAAGCACAGCCCCAGGTGCAACGTCCGCCGCTGTTCACGATCGTTCATTGATTACATGGAGATGAGAGCAAACTTCTACGTATAACGTTCTAGAAGCGCGGCAGCCTTCATGCCTCGATAGCGAAAGAAACTTGGATTTCACACAATTGCAATACGTACTTTTACTGTGCATGTTAGGCACTGAATATTTTCTACAGAAGATCGGTGCTGTTTAACAATTCATTTGCAAATAAAGCTTTAAAACAATATTTATCTTCTGCAACTGGCATATTCCTAATCTTCAGACGACGCCTTTCGTTGGACAGTATACAAATGGTAACTGCAAAACATGCAACGTGAACGAAATGCTGTTGGAAAATTACTAATAAAACTGAATATGTCATTTACCGTTTTGACGAGTTCGTGGTGGTCGGTGGTGACCAGCATGCGGACGTTGTAGAAGGCGGTCTCGAACGGCGGTCCGGACCCGGACATCGACACATCGTCGCGCCATTCGCCGAAAATCGAGCCGTCGCTCTCTAAAATATACAGACATTATACTCGTATATAATTAATATTAACATTAAATTCGGCAATCAAAATACTTCTCTAGGTCCCGAGTTGACTGATAGAGGATGTCTACAATCGCAGCGGAGTACAAATAAATCAGATAGATGGACTGACAACAGATGCACAAAACAATCACATGAGTATTTACTGCCGTGGTTATGAAAGAATACAATTAAAATGTTACCTAACTCAGTGTGTTTTAATGAACTCGGCTAAATATTACAAATTGGGCTTTACGCTGCCGTTTCTCGAATGTTCTCGATGCTGCCGAATACTGAGCGGTTAGATAACGCGGACTGCGCAACTCCGGCCCCGTTGGCGGGTAAGTAATGCTTTAACAATAACTTTTAATTCTTGTTATGGAAACAGTGGCTGAAGAGAAGTGTTATGAATTTAACCACATGTGGAAGACGAAGTATCCTCACTGGCATTCTGCTCGCGTCGTGTCAGAGAAGGGTGCTAAGGAACAATTCCTGTGACCGCTACCAGCACATTACCCTCGCCAACTACGCACGGCAAATATTTAACCCCAATTGGGGCGGATTATGTTCAGTATTATAACGTACAGTAGTGGTCACCATTATCAATTAAACTGAAACAAATTAGCTTAACCGACGACCCGACAATGGTGTTCTTTGATATAAGCATATGTATAGCGGTGAACTGCTGATGGCTGATGAAAATGATGATTATGATAATTGCATTTAGATATTATGATGATTTACTACCTCCAGTAAACATTCAAATACATAAAATACATTTGTTTGCTTTATTTAGTAAAGCAAACAATTTGGTTAAACAAAAGATTCAAATTGAATTTAAGTTTTATGTGTAGATGCAGAAACTTAGTACAGACGTAGAACTAACTGTTTATTATATTACATGTTTATAGGTTGTAGTAGTATTGGTAGTGTAAGTGGTGGGTCCGAAGCCACGGCAATAACCTCATGGGGCAATTAAACACAGCGTCCTTAACACGGGCCGCCTTGAGAAGTGACGGGCGGCTGCGATGCGCCGCTCCGCGCGCCCCCTGCACGCCGGTGAAACAATCACCCGCAAACGTTACCAGTGTATGTTTATATTATTTGCGCATGCATAAGTACTTTATTTTCCCACCGACCACAGCCAAGTGCAGGGTAGCGAGTGTCGCATGTTTTCGAAAGCTGTTGTTCATTACATATATTAGTTGTCTCACGATATTTACCTTAAACTAAGTTGGACTCGAACCCATGCATCTCAGTGTCACACAGCGACACATTTCTTATGCATCTTCATTTATGTTACAACGAAATTAATAATGTATCAAACCCTAAAAACGACATTCTCTTTCGCATCTTTTCAATACTAAAATTACAGTTTAGCGTCTGTATCTGAAATATGGTCTTTTTGCGGGGTAAAATTTTTTAATATAAAACGTTAAGTGTATATGATTGTGTGGACTCACTGTTGGACTGCTTTGCGGGACTGGAGTCGTGCTGGTCGTTGAGGACCTGGCACAGCTCCGCTGACCCGGTCCAGTAGTTGTTCCCCCAGTAGAACATTGACGTGTAGCGCCCGCTGGCGTCCTCCACTGTCAACAAACAGACAAATATTACTTATCTATTTGTATACTTATATTAGAGGCACATTTTTCAAACAAACAAACCACTGAATACTATCACTAATACGATACACAGGTTAAATACAAAACAACTTTTTTCCATTGGAAGTTAAAAATACAGAACAATTCCTAAATAGGGAATCAATTATAATAAACGCTGTGATCTTTAAAAGCGAAAATATCTTAAAATCAATCTTCCGCTGTCACCTCGCCTTTGTGGCATTTTCATGTCAAGGTTCGCTTAAATTGTATGCGGTTACTCTCCATTTAATGAATCATCGATGTTAATGAACATTAATCATATTTATTGCTTAATGCTTTAAAAATTTTATACGAAACCTTATGCATAAGTTTTACTTAATGTTATCCGCAAAACCTTAAAATGCTAGTCATATTTATCTGTGAAAGCGATAGCATGTCTTCAGTGTATTATACAACGCTCACTTGGCCAGCGTGGTGGAAAAATTATCTCGATTCTCTCCTTATTAGAGAAGGTCCGAGTCCCGGTAGTGGGATCATTACGAACGCAGTTTTTTTATGTATATAAAATCTTAAATTTTACTCAAAGCATAGCGCCGTATCTTTTGAATTGAAACTAAAGTTAACAGGTAACATGGCAGGCACGGTTATTTAATGATATTGTTGAGTTGAAAAAGGGTAACCGGCGTGTATTTAAGGTTCAAGGTGTGTGACCGATGACGGACGACGTGTTGACTGCGCTTCCGGTGCACACGGAAGCCGCAGCCTTTTGATGGCTTCCCGTAAATTGCTTCCCGACTACCGTAATCATAGCAGCCGACTTCGAGTAACCTGCAGTCGGCGGCATCGCTTAATGATCCGTTGCCGAGTTGTTACGAATTGTTGCCTTTTTTTACATCACTGTCTCCACCGGAAATATACAACGTAATCATTAAGCAATGATTAAGTTTCATATTTCCATTTCACATCATATCCAACATGCTACAATGTCTCGTTATCCTAGTAATTGCACTAGCTACTGTCCCATTTAACTTGAACAGGGTAATGTTTACACGTTATTATTTGACAGCAGATAGTCTTCGACGACAGAAACCATATTACATACTACACATACAGAAAACATACTATTTTGTGTTTACATACAGATGTATGGTTCTGTGTGTCGTAGCACCAAGTCTCTTCTTCTCAAAACACCGTGTCATTCTTCAAGACGCCATAATAAATCTTTTACTGTGCAGGCAGTTGAACTTTGGAACTCGCTTCCTCATGATATACGCGCTAGTCCAACACTTACTATCTTTCGGATGAAAGTTAAAAAGTATTTCCTTTCATCACCTATACAATAATATTTGTTATATTGGATAATTCATGTTTGGTCTCCTTTGTTTCTTACTTTTTGTATTTGTGTACGCAGTAGTATTTCCTTAAGCTTCTCTCTTCTTCAAATCATGTTTCCTCTTATTGTATACATCTACCTGCTTTACACTTTTCATTGATTTCCTTTCTTTACAGGTCTGCTGGAAGAAAACTCTTTTAGGGTTAAGCTCACCTATGTATTTTTATATTGTCTATGTACTTATATTTTGTATTTTTTTGTGTGTACAAAAAATTTTATAAACAAAATAAAAAAATAAAAATAAAATGTAGATGGATATCGTTTGGTCTTCCGGCATAGGATTCTTTTCTTCATTCATTTATACATTAGTCTATTTCCAAATGACGATGTGTGTGTACCTGTTTTGAAGTGCAGACCGCAGTAGCTCATTCGTCTCACGTCGCACTGGGCGCGCCTGATGAGCTGTTAGGAAACCTAATGTCGTCGTAGTGATGTGTTTCCCAACCCGGTGCAGCGCTACCTACCGCCGCTCCGTCACCTTTCGCAACACTAGATGACACATATCCGTGACGAACCGGCGTCTTCCAGTTTTATGATATACATCTAAACCTTAACGTAGAGTAGTAAGAGAGAATGTAATTTAGTAGATGTAAAATGTTTTAAAGTAGGATTGGAAATAAGAATGAAAACAAAATGTAGAATATAAGTAGGTAGGGAAAAACATGGGATGATTTGTTACAGGAAGGTATGCTCCACAAATTTCTCCGGAAGCAGAAATGTAAGGACGACGGTGTCTTCACTCCTCAGAGCGCGACGTATGAGAGAATGATGAAAATTAGAGGTATAAATGTTAGCAAAACTGAATGAAAGCGGGAAATGAGTATGAAAGACTAGGCCCTGACAAGCAGGGGGATGAGTATATAAAAAAAAAAAACCTTAACGTAACGTTGGCAAATGCAAAGATCGTTTACAGTTAAGACGAAACAACAGTTTCATATATTGTATCTCACTTTACATGACTATGGGAAATGAAAGCAGTCAACCTACAAATTTTCTTACTCGTTATTCTTTGTTAGGAAGAAGCAAAGGTAAGGGTCAACTTTCCGAGACCAAAACAGGCTTCGGTTTTACACCAAGCGACAGCTGATAGACGCGCGATGACGCAACAAGTAACGAAACGGTGTCAGGCGGGCACGCAGTGTCACGTGACGCGTCACGCAACTACACGTGAACAGAAACGCAAAGGTTTATTATGAGAACTATCACTTCTCACGATACTGTAAGGAATAACACACGGCACTATTAAAATAAGCAAGAATCTTTTTCGCGTTTGATTAGAAGTTGGAAGTTCTTGGATCGATTCTGGAGCATTTAATGAGGAGTTTTAACGGTAGTAGAGTTTAATCACAACGCTAACTAAAACCCTTATATAATACACCTACCGCCATAACAGTAATGCTGTGTTTTTAAGGTCAACATATTAGAAGAAAAACGACAACTTCAACTTTAATAGTCATAAAGTTACTTAACACGTTAAGAAATTGAAGTTGAGTTTAGTAATAGTATAAAAAAGTTATAAAATGGTCGACAATCAATACTATGAACGATAGGTTTTACATTACAAAGGCTCCGGTACCTTCTGCTCCTGTCAGCTCAGCGTGTGCGACGGTAGACAAATATTTACTTAGCGCGTGGTACAAGTTATAAGATGATTTTTTTATTTATATTGTGCACAATTGAAATCGCCACTCAACGATCTTCCCGCCTCCTGTTTCTACGGCATTGACTTGTTTCATACATACTTCATTTTATTAAGATTGTCATATTTGTTAAAACGTTCTTCTGTATGCAAGGTTTTGATAAAAAAAATTCAACAATTAACTCATCATCTTTAAAAAATTTGTTGATAACAATGGCGACAGATCGTTGTCTTGTGATTTAGTACAATTTGTATACAGTTAAGTTCTTTTTATCGAACTCATATATATTGTGAACAAGTCGCTGTGACGGCACTGTAACCTTTGTCACCGGTTGTCAACAAATGACAACCAGAATATTTTTGGCGAGCACGCTGTACCATTTAAGGCGTCATTGTCACTTTATGTGAAGTTGATGTCCAGTCATGAATGGTCGATCAAAAAAAGCTTATTATTTATATTATCCAACAGTATATGTTCGTAAGTAGCGAATAGTTGTGCAACAGTAAGTTCGGGTTGTACTTTCACCGCGCACGCGCCGCGCGTCACTACCGGCACCGCTTGCGTCCCTGTGAACACCATGACTGCACACTAGAACCAATCTCCTGATCATTCATCATTCTGTTCTCACAGATCGGGGGGAATCAAAACTTTGCGAGAATAAATAAGATATAGCTAAGTTGCTTTTTAATATAA
Organism: Byasa alcinous; assembly: GCA_018246375.1. Classification (NCBI taxonomy): domain Eukaryota; kingdom Metazoa; phylum Arthropoda; class Insecta; order Lepidoptera; family Papilionidae; genus Byasa; species Byasa alcinous. The sequence goes on along the minus strand of DWMX01001368.1, from coordinate 2,873 downwards.
GTAACGGCACGAGCAGAGCTTTCGTACAACACACAGTGTATCTCACTTTGCGGTTGTTGTTTTGAGACGGAGGATGTTATCTCAGTAACGTATGTGATTTTACTACACTACTTTTAGAAGGTAGATATAGATGCTTTGGTCTTACTAATCAGACAATCACCGGTAACAAAGATCTATGACGTTCACGAAAATTTTTATATACACGGGGTTGTAGGTCACTATGAAGAAATCAATGTTTATCTTATATTTACAAAGGAAAATATAAAATCTTATGTGTCCTTTACATCCTCGATATTGTGATATAAAATATCTTTCACGACGAGTATCGCCGGACAGTAAAACGAAATGAGAAATAGATATCATGGGTGAAGGCGCTAATGTTTTTGTGGAAACAAAAAAACGTTCCACCGGAGCGAAGTCAGGAATGTTTGTCAAGCCCAAAGGAGAGAATCAATGACCAAACCGGTTTAAAAAGAAATAAAAAAAAAAAAGCTATACATTCCTCACCATTGACAAAGCGGTCGTTGAATATTTAGTCGAAATTTGGGCTATTCTACCACTACGTCACAGAGACAGTTAAAATAATAATAGATAACTACGTCATAATTAATTTAGTAAACCAGTTATATATATCTGCCAAACTAAGAGATATAGAATTTACTCGACAATCACGTTAGTAACCATTGTTCCAATTTTTCAGAGGAAATTATTCATAATAAACAGTAAACTGGTTAAGGAGTAAAGTGCAACAAATGCTAAGTGACCTTTGCACACCCGCAAAGGAAAGCGGTCTTTAAAAGAGGCTTTTAGGGCACACGGCGCTGCTTTACTTGCATAACATGCTTTATTAAAATTCCTTTTGCAACAGAAAACGATCTAGCTTACTCCTATACAGTAATATTGGAGGGTAAAAAAACTAGATTTTTCTTTATTGAGTTTTTAGTTATATTAATAAAGCTATAACATTTAATATAAAAGTTTGTATAAAGTTATGCTTCAATATCTGTATTTCTTTGTTATTTTTAACCAAGTTATTATATCAGTTTAAATTACAAGGGCCTTTGATACGTTGGCAGAACTGGAAGAGAAATCCGTTCGTTCTCCAACGAGCCCTTGACCTCGTTTTGACAACTCCTCAACACAGCTATTTGTTAAAATCTATTAACTTATATACAGTAATTTAGGATAAGCTTAAAAAGCATTTTTTTATGATAAGTAGCTACGACATAAACAGAACGCTCACCCTGTAGTGTGTGTGACCCTGTACGTAGGGACAATATCTTGTGAAACTGAAATGGAGACTACATTTCGGTAAGATCATCATTTTTCTTTTTAAATTGGGTTACATTTTAGTTATTATTATAACTTTTTTAATACACACAGTTAACTACAAACCTATTGTAACTGTACTACAGACAGTTATTTGCTTCGACTAACTTGTAACTTTGGTTGTGAAATCGAATCGAAGTCAGGGTTCAAAACGCGCGAATACAACAATATCGGTAATAGAATATAATCTGTCCATGTATAATTTAATCTGTATGTTACAACATAACCTGTAAACAAATAAACTATTTCATTATTTGACTTAAAGACTACTAGACGGAAATGAGAATGTGATAAAGACCACGAAGCAGTGGTCATTGTACCGTATTCCTTCTGCAATGTGAAAGCTACAAGGGGTCTGAAATTCGACGTTACTCCTTTCAGCGTTACGATTTACAAATAAACACTCTAATACAATCGCATAGGGGCTACGTTATGTTGCACCAGCTCCACGGGGCCTGTTAGCACCTATTTAGCATCGTTACAAGTGGAGGTTTTCTATGAAATTTCATATTAACAATTTCTATTCTGTAAGCAGCGAACGTGACGTTAAAAATAACGGTTCAGTTGACGCTAAAATAATGTGCTAATTTATGTAGCAATGCTTCGTTGTATACCTTTACGACTTAAATTGTATTATTTTAATAGGTTATTATTTCAGCCCATCGCTGTCCACTGCTGAACGTGGGCAAATTATATGAATTTAAATTTACATTAACTTATAATGATCTCGCGTTGTTTCGCAATGCAGATAAATTTCTGCTCATGCTTCAGTGTTTTGCTTCAACCGGCTCTCTTACGCAACGTCTGCCGTCTCTCTCTCGTCCCGGTTCACATAACTTTCTTGTTTTGTTACTTATAATTAATGTGCTATAGTTTTAATTGAAAAAAAAATATTTGGATATCTTTTAATTTAATTTTACTTTCAGGCTTACTACTGCGTTACTTATCCCTAGTTAGTGCTGCAAATTTTACTCGTAGTGATTTTTCCTATTACATTTCTTTTCAGTAAAGGTGTAGTAGTATTTGTATTAAGTTAATGTTATTATTAAGTAACGACTGCGGGATAGGAGTTGAATAATTAGAATGTTAGTTTAGTATACGTTACTGCCTAGTCAGCACCCGTATATCATATTTTCAATCTATATATATATAAGAGCATTGTTTCAGTCGATAAACATACATAAAAGAGGTGGACTATTTTGGTCGGCTAGGTGCCAACATCTTGGACCTTGTGGTCACAAATATTTTGAGAAGTAAGACAATGTACTTGAAAGCTCTGAAGGCTCTGTTATCGAAGGCAAAAATTACAAATATACCAACAATAAACTAAAATAATGATAATGATGACTAGCATCTATCTCTATTTAAGATAAACACGCAGAGCAACGGATATTCAGCTAAAGAAGAGTAAGGTTATTTTTATTTAAAAGTACACTCCCGGACACATCTATCGGCCCACCTAGTGTATAAAAATTTTAACGGTGTCTAGCTAAAAATAAATGTTAGGTGGAGCAATAAGTTTTAATGCAGTTTTAAAGCTGATT